>JANHGN010011252.1:96702-112682 GCA_024605025.1 Megaceryle maxima
GGGCGGGCGTTGTTTTTTGGGGGTTTTTTTTGGGGGGGGTTGATGGGGGTGCTTCCTTTGGTTTTTTTTTTTTAAAGATTCCTTCTCTTTGTACTCTTAATCATTTCTCCTGCCTAGCACAGCATTGATTCAGAGACAAGGCTGGTAACTAGCCTGATTGCTCAGTTGGCCCAAATTGCAGCACCAACCCAAGCACTGAAAATTCATGAATCTCTCTACTCCCTAAAATTGGGAAAATAGCTCCTTTTTTAAGCAATCAGTGCAGGGGTCATTAGAGGCTTTCAAAGTTTTTCTCTGGCATGAAGAGGGACAAAAATTTTCCAAAGAAAAAAAAATGTATAATTGGTGATTTTCAAGAAGCAGTGTTAGTGCTGGCTCTAGATCTTTCAGAAACACTCACCAAGTATGCAAGACCCTCAATAAAACTGAGACTGCAACACTTTCTGTATTTTAAGCCCATGGGAATCTGTGACAAAATAGTTCTTTACAACAGTTTCTGCCATTTCAATGTCTTACTAACACCAGAAAGAATAGCTCCTACACCCCTACCCCTCCACCCAAAGCACTGAGTTCTCCCCTGCAGCAAGTGTCTCGGAGTAATATACATCTCATATAGTGACAAAAAAAGAAGAGATGATCCTATCTCATTCCCTCAAAAACAAACTTGACAGATGAAGGAGGAAGACAAACATCTCCTTGCATTAGCTGAAGTAGAAGGAGCTGGAAGAAGGGAAGGTCAGGGCAAACTCCAATATCCCACTCTGCTTCCAGACCACTAATGACAGCTCTCAGCAGGGCCATAGTCAATGGCACTTCAGTGGCCCTAATGCAATGTGTCAGCTCCAGGAGAGCGCTGTAATAATTTCTGCTGTCCCTGTTTGAGACTGTGCCAGTAGCATCCAGGTTTCCAGACAAGGCAACCCAGGAGATAAAGATCCCCATCTGAGTCACCATCCCCCTGACAGGTAGCATGGAAAGCAGCACAGGTTTTCCAAGGAGGACAAGGTGGGAAGAGAGATATTTTTCAGGAACTTGCACCCAAATAAAAGAAAATTGTCAGACTGAGTCTTCCCTCTGCCTCCTTCACAGGGGAAATACCAGCTGGCATGTGGGTCAGTGCATCAAGAAGCAGCTACTGCCCTTCAAAACCGTTCAGCCTCACAGCAAGAGCCAGGCACATGAACACTGCGAATGAAAGAGGTGCAAATGAAAGAGGTGGCCCAGATCAGACCAAGTCTGCCTCCCAAGTGGAGCAGGCGGCTCAGCCTCATTAGGACACCATGTGCTTCCAGAAAATCTCTGTTGTGCACAAGACAAAGCAGGGAGTCAATGGAACAAAAAAACCAAAAGAAGGTGAGAAGGTACTTTAAGTGTTTCATAGCCTGCTCTTGCTTTATTCAGGTTGGGGCTTTTTTCCCATTCCCTGGCTTAGCATCTCACCACTGAACATATTGCCCAGGAAACCAGGTTCTCCAGCTAGAAGGTGCAGTCATCCTCCCATTCCTCCTTGAATCATACTGGGAGGTACTGGAGAGCACAAGGGATAGCAAGAGCTGCACAGAGATTAGTCTCTCAGTGATTAATTGGCATGAGATTGTAAAGCCAGAGCTCTGTTGCTTGCTTCATATGTTCAGCTCCAGCAATGGTCAAAGGGCCATAAAAATGCCATGTCACCTCCTCTGCCACCAACACCATCAATTCTACCTGCTTTTTCAACCACTTTTTGGGGATTATCTACACCTACTCCCTCCTTTAGGAAAGAAGACAAGAAAGAAGAAGATAATAAGAGTTCTCAGTAACTGGAATCCAGAGAGGTAATAAACCAAAGTAACCAGGGGCATGGGAGAAGTAGATCTGTTCAATGTCCTCCCTGTCTGGCAGGCCCCATGGTCTGTCCTTCTCATAGCCACCAATACAAGCTGCATTTTTTGCATTGGGTCTTGTAGGTTTTTTTGATTAAGAACTAGGGCACTGATAGAAAAGTCATTCCATGAGCAGCAAAAATTGGTCTCCAATTTCCCATGGCTGTGTCTGATGTGGATTCTATTAGGTCTAATAGTAAGGCTGAATTTACCTCCTCACCTGTGTTTTCTGACTGAGGGTACAAACAAGAGTGTCTCCTCTAACCAAGATGCTTGTTCACCTGTTATCACCTAGCAGCCAGATAGCTATTTGCAGGGGTCAGCTGCCTACACTTAAATCAATCCTATCTCCTAGGAAATCCACAACTTCCCTAAATCACAGATCCCTGAGCTTCCAAAACAATTAGACCCAATTGTTGCTTAAGTCAGTGAACCTTACCAAAGTTGTCTTGCTGCCTAACTGAGAAATCCCATCAGCCCTGGGTTTCATGAAGCCCGTGGAGATGTCCTGGGCCAAATTCTCTCTCTGTAGCAACCAGCAAAATGATCTCAGTAATACCATGACTTTTCTTAGTTAATATTCCCAATGGGATGTGAGCACAGGCACCACGATCTCCTGACATCAGCTAGGTCTCAAGCAAACCTCTCTTAAAATGGGGAAGAGAAAAAAAGCAAGCTTTCTCAGAAAAAGCACTGATTTAGGAGTTCATTATCCCTGCCTGCGAGGGAGCAAAAGGAAGGTTTTCTTCATTTAGAAGAGATAGTAGCCTATGCTATTAACAGAGATCACCTCAATTAAAATCGGCATTGGCTAAATAAGATTCTGTGACAATTAGACTTGCTGTCTGCAAGTTGTTCAGATTCCTGGATTGCTTTGAGATGGTTCCCACAGAGAAAGTGCATTAATCTTGTGGGAAGACCAAGAGGTAAGCCCTCCTATTTGTTTAATGGAAAAAAAGACAGCTGGAGACAGTTATTTTGCCATAGGGTAATTGCACTCCTTGTTTAGAGAAATTAATACTAAAACAGCATTAAGAACCAAAAGCTTTTCACACTAACGCAAGACAGTAGTTTTTGCTAGAATAAAAGCACAAGGTTAGAAGCAGGAACCCAAATGACTAAAACTAAGTGTGATTTGATCCATTTTGAGGAGAGTTATTTCTATAAGTCAAGGGAGGCATTTATCTGTAGGCAGGTAAAGAACAGTCAGGGGAATGAGAGTAGGTCAGGCAGCCAGTGATGATTCCAACTGCAGCTGCCTGGGAGCTAGTCTCCAAGGCCCAAGATTTTAAAGATATCTGAGTGACTGAAGTTGCAGACATGTACTTCGAAAACAGACTATAATCATCTATCTCTATCTTTAGGCATCTATCACCTGTAAAATGTTATTTTACTAGGAGGGGAGGGAGGGATATATCCGCACACACCCATTCTGAATCTCAAAATGTGTTTTAGCTCCCAAATTACACAGTCTCTGCTACAGCCTGGCCAGGGGCTGTACCATCACTAGAGGAGGACAGTAACTTAATCCCTCCTACCTCTGCCCAGGCTGGCACTCCATGTGGCATCACACTCCGTGGCATTTTATGCACCAGTAAGAGCCTTGGGTTTGATTGCAAGGCTCTTTGCAACTGACCCCCCCAGGACAGCTCCCTAAGGGCAGTTTGGGTTATTTTAGTACTGCAACAGCAGGTTGGTGATGGCTGTGTCAGCTCTGCACAAGAGCAGCACAGCAGTGGCCTCCTGTCTTCAAAGCACTTAGCCTTCAACAAGAGATTAATAGATCTACAGAGGTTAGGACTGGAAAATAGAAAAGCCCATTTTGAATACCGTTACAAACAGATTGCATGATTTCCTGAAACTATTTAATTATGGAGTCCACCACAACCCATGAGCACCTCCCATGTCTCTGCTTCAGGCAAGAGACTGTTTCCATGAAGGATCCCACTTTCCTCAAGCCTTCCTCAGCAGGTGGCTTGAATTTTATTCTGCTCAACTAAACCCAAAGCTCATGAGGCCCTTGGAAAATTTGTACATGAGTTCACTAAGCAAAACACAGATCTTCAGTACTTTTCCCATCTCCAGAAATGCATTGCTCCAGCTCTCTATCAGAACAGTTAAATAAGTAAGTAGAACCCAAACAAACGGATGAAAACATCTGCCAGTAATATCCAGACTGCTTTTCTTAGAATACTGCAAAAGTTGAGCTAAAGAGTTCATGATCCTGCCCTATATAAAACTGGTCCAAACAAACAGCAAAAAGTACACTAAATCCTTTGTCAAGGCAGTCCATGTTCCTGTGAAGGGCTTAAAAACAAGAAGAAAAAATGTTAACTTTTGCTTTGTGATTCTGCAGCACAATGTCATTCTCATGACACTGCCTGTTTTATTTACTGCATTAAAAAAACAAAAACAAAACAAACTACACAACCCTTACCAGTGAGCTCAGATTGGAATGGACCAAGTTATTTTGGGAGCAGCTCCTCTCTAATTTCATAAATATGTTTACCAACAAATTTGTGGTACCAATCTTTGTTGTGAAGAGTCGTCTCATATTTTTCTCTTCACTGGCAACAAAGCCCCTCAGAGCCCATATTCATGAGTTACATAGGAGACAAATGAGGGCTTAGGGAAATGTCTTCTCTTACCGCAAATTTTCCAAGACCACAGCCAGAGAGGATGGCCATGAAACACATAACCATGCTTGTTGGAACAAAGTCATTGCCCCAGAGATTATGACTGAACTTTATCCCATTTTCCCAGCTCCTTCTGGTGGACAAAGAGTAACATTGGCATTATCAAGGGCATTATCAACCTTCTGCTGGCCACACCGCAATGATGCCGCATTCCCTTCCCCAGCCTGGGAACATGCTCCACTGACTGTAGTTTCTTGTGCCCTCAGAGGCTTCTGTGGCATCTCCTCCATCTATTTGTGCAGTCGTTGCTCCTGCCATCTGACCCAGGGAGAACTTGTCCAAACTTTGCGGTTAGTCCAAGAGGAAGTTCTGCTTCTTAACCTCCACTCACCAATACGCACAGCATGAGATTCATCCCTCCACGCCCTCCATGTCTCCCCTTCTTTTCTTCTAAAGCCTGTATTGATTTATGTATCAACCTTTCTAAGGTTGCTGCTTTATTCACAGGAAGCAGATCTATAAAAATACAATAGCCTGTTGTTCAACAGAAAACACTGTGCTTTGATTTTTTTTTTCTTTTTAATACAAAACCAAAATTACTTTTAAAGGAACAATACGTTTCAAGCAACAATTTTCAACCAGATATGTTGTAGATAGTTATTTGCATAGCAGTAGCCTTTATGAGATATGAGCCAGAACATGCCTCTGTTACCAAGTAAGTTGGCTTCCAAGGGATACTAGAGCATTATTTCTTCCCCCCTGCAAGCCTTCAGCAGATACAGAACACCGATAGAAGAGGATTCCTGCTTCTAATGAAGAAGTGTGAAGAGTTTCAGAATTTAGTAAACAAGTAGATGATGTCAGTTTTGTGTGTATGCACACACAAAGCCCATTTAAGTTGGCTCTGCAGAGAAGCCAGGCTTTGCAAAGATTTAACTCACATCAACTTTCACAGGATATTAAACACCTCTCAAGGACTGATCCAAGTCCCATCTGATAAGAATGAATGCTGGACTCTGTCCACAATGCCGAAATCTGGTACTCCTCATGTTTTCTTTAAATACATTTTAAATGCAGTTTTTCTGTAAATCTCATTCCATAAAAAGAACCATGAAAGTGAAAGAAACTAAAAATACATGATTTAAGAATCTGCAGTCAACTTGCTATTACAGTCCTGTATTTTACGTATCAGACACATTGCTACAATGCTTTGTCTGTGAAGAGTAACTTTATATTATCTAATCAGCACATCTAAGGAAGTGTGCAACAGAGGACCTGGAAACAGTTCTTAATTTCCACTCAGGGTGTACCAAGAGATGGAAGAAAAAAATATTTGAAAAAGGGAATAGATTTTTTTTTATTAAACCCTGATGGATTTATTATCCATCTACTGTCCTTTTGCACCTCTTGAACACAGTGGCCAATATCCATCAACCTCAGGGGGAGAAAGAGCAGCCTGAAAGAGGATTATAGTCCTGTAACTTTCATTAAAATTGTGTTTTGAGCAGAAAAGACTCAAAATACTGCTCTCAGCCAAGCAAAGCGCTGCTGTGCAAACCAGCTCTGGAACAGCTTCACCACTCATTTTTGCTCTGTATGGCAGAGAAGAGAACAAGGGATACTGGATGTAAAACTGTTGAAAATAAGTGCTCTTTTCTCTCCTGTTGTTCTTCTGAAGTAGCTTGTGATTCCTTTTCTTTCTTTAACTTTAAAATATCAGGGACAACTCTTTCCCCATTCTGGTGAGGATATGCATTTGTGCATTAAGTTAGGCTAATTAAGAACTCTTGAAGGATAGCATAGCCCGGGTCTTCCAAACAAATAGTTTTCCCAAACAAAACCCGAACATCTTTACTTTTATTGACCTCTTCCAAAGCATCTTCTAAAAAAGTAAATTCCAAAAAGGTCCCTTTTGTTACTCAGTGAGCCCTCTCCAGTTCACTTTTCTTAACCTCTCTACAGCAAGATTTGAATTTCTAGTGTTAAAGAATAAAAATAAAGAAAGAAAGGGAGAGAGACTTGCCTTCCCACAATCCCTCTCACCATCCCAGGCATTTTCAGACAACTTCATCAGTTTATATTTATGCACAACCCAGTGGCAGGGGAAACTATGCAGTTTCTCACCCTCCCTGCAGGTCACATTTGCACGCAGACACGCACATTAGATGTGGTGATTTTGTGCATGAGGAACAAGAACGGTCCCAAAACCAACTCAGCAAGATTATTATTTCTCAGTGGTTCTAGTGCCTGAAATGATATTAAAGTTACATTTTCCAGTCAATCTGGCAATTTCTCTTATTAAGCAGTGCAGACTGTACTGGGGAAAGTCCACCAATAAACTAGGAGGATGAAATACTGCTGATATACTGATTGTGTTATCTGAAGAAAATACCTTTCAGGAGTAAAAATTAAAGAGGAATAAGATACATTTTCAGGATGATCTTTCATGAAAATTATCCAAGTGAGCAATTGTAATATGGTGAGAAATGACCAATAAAGTCTAACACCATTCCCAGGGAAGAATGCCTCTCTAGACACAACTGGGTTTATTAATCTATGCAGCAGGCAGCAGCACATCCTAGCTGGCAAGGGAATACAGTTCCACCTATTAACTCCACATAAGCTTCCGAACTTTTTCTTGAATATGGAGATGGATAAGAAACGCAGCCTGCTGAATCCAAACCCTGGGGACTTTCTTTCAAGCACAAAATGCCATACTGTGTGACTGTGGAGGGAAATCAAATAAAAATGATAGCTCTATTATGACTTTTCAATCAAATGAAATTAAATAATGTCAGTTTATTAGATTTTAACACTCACTGGTGCCACCTAAACTTAGCAGCCTCTATTACCTGCTTGTTTAAAAACCCTGGATTTAGTCAAAAAGCAAAAACAAGCTTTGTTTTAATTAAAACTATCATGACTGCTTTCACTGCACAGTGTTTGGCACTAAGCTGCCTCCCGACTGGGAAGGTCTGTCAAAAGGTACAAACAAAGAGGCAAAGATTTTATTTTTGACATACCAGCAGTTAAAGTAAAAAAAAAAAAAAAAAAAAAATTTTAAATGTCCACAGTACAAAAATATTTTGCCTTTTTTTATTGAGTTTTTTTCTGCCTTACCTAACACTGGGCTTAGACACACGGAGGTCCAGGGAGGAGATGGGGAGACGGGACTCAGGAGCTATTGGCAGTGCCAAGAACTGGGCACCCTCACGAGAGCCTGGGTGTGAATACTCAGCACAAATCAACAGCTTGGAGACAAGAGAACAGGTGGAAGTCAGGATTTCCACCTTTTGAAATTGAAATTAATTTGCTGTAGTGATAGTAAATTCTTTTGACTTATTTAGCCTTTTACAACCTCTCTTTTGGTCTCTATGATCTTTGCTTTAAAAATGGTACCTGTTGATTTTCATCCTTAAGATCTTATGAAAGAACTGTCACAAGTGGTTAACTTCCCAGGGAGGGAAGGAGTTTAAGAAGCACAGGGTAATGCTGTACTGAAGAGAACGGCAGACAACAATCAGATCTGCTGCACAAGCATAGCAGGAGAACACATAACTCTTCAGTGGAGAGGCAGAGACACAGAGTTTGGGAAGGAAAGTTGTAGAGATTCATCCTAGATGTTGGAATGTGTGCATATCCTCTCCTTCCACCTAATGAGAAGAATTAACCTCCCAGACATTATGTTACAGGGTATATTGTCATGATGGATGGGCATCTTCTTAAAAATCATTCAGCACCCCTTAGGGGATACCAAGCATGGATTACAGCAACTGGGCTAATCTCTTTGACCTGGATTATAAAGAGTGTGAGACTGGATTCTGAATTGCTCATTGGGCTGAAAACAACCCAGTCTTTAAAAAAAAAAAAGGTGAAGGTGCCATTTGGGCTGAAGCTAGATGAAAAGAAAAATCACAGTTCAGTGAAAGGATCATTTTTGTCCATAATAAATATTTTTTGTGATTTTGGCCAGCTCAAAGTTTGAGATCTCACCTCAAATGAAGCAGGAAGATATATCAGTATTTCTGCGGCAGAGCCAAAAAGCAATGAGTGCCCAGGTTTTCTGAGCTAGTTTGTTTCTGCTGAAAGATGCCCAATTTTAAACAGAGGAAAAGTGGAATACTCTCTCTCCAACATAAACACAGGTGAGAAGATATAGAGCCTGAGTTTTGAAATAGAAGTGAGAGTAACAAAAACTATCATTGGATACCCTCAAGTTTGCAAATTAGTGAGTTGAAACAACAGGGTTTTTTCCTCTGGGCTTTGCTACAGCTACATAACTTCTCCCAGTTCAGCAGGGAAACAGCCAACAGCAAATCTCTTGTAGCAGGCAGCAGATAAAGCAGAGAAAAACCCACTGGAATCAGCAGAGGTGTGGCACCAAGACACTGCCAAACTTCAGCCTGGTAATCCTTTTTGAAAAGGGACTCACTACAGCTGTAATACTTTTTTTTTAACTCCTGTAGCACTTCCAAGAGAACCCATGTTACACAAGTTAAGTACCTGCTCCCAAGAGCATATGTAAAATTTTAGTAGCTATGCTAAACTTACAGCATGCAATGTGGAGAGCAACTAAAAGCAGTAAACCAGTATTAAGAAAATCTGCCAGAGAATATAACTCCTTAGATGAGGAGTTGGGGAAAACATCTTTCTACACTTGAATCACACCCTGCTTCTCTGCTGATCTCCAGGAGCAGCATCACTTCGATGTGGGCAACCCCTGCACCAGCAAGCCTTAACAAGGGGTGGGCAAGGGGAGTGAAGCTGGGCTGCTGCAAGGAAGGTCACCCTGCCACTTGCCCAGGTTAGCACCCTCTCTCTGCTCCCAATTACAAGCCTGCTTTTGCTCAGGGAAAAGGCACAGAAAATGAAACGAATAATGAAATCTGGGAGATTTGCTGTTCTAGTTCAAGAGGTGGCTGAGATTGATTCACACCATGCATGGACCTCTATCAATCTTGGTGCCAACAGCAATAACAAAATCCATGTAAATCATAAGAAAACAAAACCAACAAAACAAACAAACAAACAACACAAACACACAAAACACACACACACACAAAAAAACAAAACAGGCAAATCAGGCAACAGAACAGATGCACTTCAATGCAGTAACATTTAATAAAAGTATGAGCCAGAGATCAAGGTGTGAAGTGAAAAAACATTTTTATATAAAACCTAATGGATGCCATCAGCACTAGCAAACAAAAGTTAAAATAAGCTATGAGGAGGAAATATCAAAGCTGTCCACAACCTCATTTGCTACAGCAGTGATCTTGTCATCTCAACTAGGCTACATCTTCAAAAGGAGTTATGAAAATTCAGAGCAGTCTGGTGAAGCCAGACAGCCCTGGCTAACCACAGTCTCTAGCCGGGTACTACTCTGCCCCAGCCACAGTGAGGGCAGGGTTGGCACAAGGCTCAGAGGCTTTACTGACTGCAGGGAGAGAATAAACCAGCCTGACCCAGTGGAGAGCAGATGTAGCAAGTCCCCAGCCTTCTTTTAAGCAAGGGGGATGTATCTTCACCATCTTTTTCCATCATCCTGAAAGCCCATACACGCAGGTATGTCACACACAGGTTTGCCAGAGATACTGCAATGGGGCAATCCACCAGCTGGAGCCCCACAAAGCAGCTCACAAGGTTTAGGAACCCCTTTAGCTGCAAAAGTAGCTACTAATACTGCTGGAAGATGGCATCATATGGAAAGACATTCAATGCAGTAGGTTACAAATATCCTGGACTTGCAACACATTCTGAGACAAAGTACTTAAAAAACAGTGGGAGTGAAGAAATAAGGAAAAAGTTCCAGACAGCATTAACTATTTTAAAATAAAGATTTCCAGCACCCCATTTAGACTCGTTTCCAGCTTATCCATGAAGCTCAGATAAACCTTACTAAGACTTAATTCCCATAAATGTGATTTTCCCTTCAGCATTCAGCTAAGTAGCAATGTTTCAAAAAAAAGTAAATACCAAATCGTGGGAGTTGGATTATTCATTCATGTGGTAAAAGACATTATATACGAATATATACAGATGTTCCCACTTCATGACTGATCTAAACATATGTAGATTTTAGACTCTGACACACAAGCCATCCATTATGCAATGGCCCGTGTATGTGGCTGGGCTGCTTTTATCCTCATCTGTGTCAGGAGGATTCACAGGAGCTGTGTGAGAGATGAAATAAGCTTATAGTTAAAAGACTAAAGAAAGTTTAAGCAAAAGCTTTGCTTAAAGTGAAAGGAGGGAGGGAGAAGGAGAAAAATCAAAGAGCCAGGGAATATCAGATTTATTTGGACAACAAGATGAAATAAGAAAGTTTGAAAGCTTACAGTTACTTACTTGATGTTGGAACTGGTGAGGTCTGACCCATCAAACTAGCTGTTAAAAAGTTGCCTGAATTGTCCCTTAAATCTTGCTTCCTACAAGCCCTACTCCTGTTTTTGCCTCACTTCTTGCTTCCCATCAAACCTTGCCCTGCTGACATCCCATCCTCCAAACAGGCTGGTGTCCAAAGATCAGCACAGCACCACCATAATGAAAGCAAACATCTGTTTAGTATGAAAGATGAGTAAGACCTCACTCCAGCAGAGTTATTCATGCACTCCAGCTGTTTTATGTAGCTGCCTTCATGCAAACTATTGTGCTGGTTTCCAGTTGCTCCACATTGCATGAGTGATGGAAAGCAGGTGGAGAACCCAGTCTCAACTACAGCCAATAAAAGAATTCCCAGAGGGCATGGAAACTCCTGGTGAAAATCAGAACAAACTCCTGCAAGCTGGGCTCTGCCACCCTCTGAAAGGCTCACAAGAATTGCTCACTCTTGTGAGTGCCTGTGAGCAAATTGGCACAGTCTTGGGATTTTCACATGGAAATCCTGTTCTATGCAGAATTCAAGCCCCACAGTTCTTTGGTTAATTTTCCCTTTGCGTTTTTTTGTATGTTTAAAATTCAAAATCATCCCAGCCAAAGGATTAGCCAGGAGCAGTGTGCCAGCCACAGGTGCCACAGGCTGGGGACCAGGGACTCTGGTTAAAACAGCACTTGCCATTGGTGAGAGCCTGACCTCTCCTGAGCATCACAAAAAAGCCAGAGGGACCAGCTCACAGCTGGCTCATGCACAGGACTGGGAAAAAAGTCAGTGTTGCATTGCCCTAGGCAGATACTTCCTCCCCTTTTGAGCAAGGGAGAGGCTCAAGTTGAACCCAGATGAGACAGGGAAGAAGCCAGGAGGCCATCGCAGGGCTGGGTTGAGCAGCCCCCAGCAGCACAGCTCCACCTGCACCCCACAGACCTGCCTCCTTCTCACATTCTGCAACTCGAAGCCCAGATAAATAAATATCTGAATATGGGCATGTCAGAAAAGATGCAACACACATCTGAAAAGATGCAGCTGGGAGTTTTACAGCTTACAGAGGATAGGAAGCAGCAATGAACTTGGGGAAAATTCAAGTGCAGCTAAAGACTGCAGAGTCTCAGGAAGAAACAAGACTGATGTGACAGCCTTTCTTCACTCAGGAGCACAGACCATTAAGTGTAATGCTTCACATAATGTTTCCCAAATTCCCACTTAATTTTGATTCAACAAGGCACTTGTGCTAATAAAAATTAAAACCAGCAGGTTCTGTCGAGTGTGTAATAGATGTGTGGAAGTACAGCGTGTGCAGGTATATCTAAAATTAACTAGGAATACTAAAATTGACTACTTTCCAAACCTCAGGAAGCCTGCAGAATGCTGCAATCACTGGATGTGTGCACTCAGCAGGGTGCTCTGCCAGTGCCTTCCCAGCCCTTCACCACACCGAGAGTCCTCGGGATAGGAGGGGGGTGGGAAATATCCCCTCACCAGGCATCTCCCCTTCCCACTGTGCTAACCTCTAAATGCAGTTTGGAGGTCTCCAAGAGCAGACATTGCCAAGTGCTTACCTCTTGCCACTGCCTGCCAAAACCAAAGACAGCTGCCAATACATTTCCACCAGCTTTGCACAAGTAAAAATGCCTACAGGTTTATACTGGTGCAAGAGAGCCAAGTGTGTGTGCAGGGAGACAAGACAGATCAGCTCTATGAACATTAGATATAGCAGATCCATTTAATGATTAAACACACATGATTGTTTGCTTATAAAATGCAGCATCACATAAATCTGCTAGGAGCTAATTGCCTATTATAACTCATGGTACTGCTTGAGCTGGCTGCTGAATGATAAAGGGAAAGAAGAGAAAGCCAGCGGAGCTTTGCTTGCTCACCTCTGCTGCAGTTTCCAAAATGTTTTGTTTTCCAGTTCTGCAAGGTGAACACTTATCCCCTTTCTAAGTGATGGGGTCCTTCTGCTGAGCTCCCTTGAGTGGGAAGGTAGAGGGTAAATTGAAATACAAAGGGAAAGGGGAACTGCTTGATTCTTTTTTGAGTTATTATCACTAATAACTAACTTCGCTTTGTTTTCTCATGCCTCTTGTCCAGCCTCACAAATCACAGCAGCTATGTTGTCTGTCTCTGAAGCCATCCTGGAGCTGGGTGACATCTCCCACTGCCTTGATGGCAGCAGTTGCCTGGCACAGCCTGGCCACAGCAGCAAGGAGGGGAGAAGGACAGGAAGAAAGAGCCACGTGCTACCACAACAGCAAGGGCAAGGGAGCCGTGGACTGCAGGGTGAAACCTGGCTTGCAAAGAAAACAGGAAGCAATGAGGGATGTGTCCTTTTCCTCAGAGGTCTTCTAACTTCACCAGTACAAGGTTTACAAGTTGCCTGGGCTGTTTGATCCAGATCCATAGGTACATGAGTATTTTCCTACCAATTTCCCTGGATTTTCTGTGGCTCTATCCCAGAACCTCATCTAGTCTATTCCTACCTCAAACCCAAACACTTGATCCTCACACATGGCTTGTTCCAAGCTGTACAGCAGTCACCTAACAATGAACCTGCAGAGAATCTGCCCAGAGGGCAGCACCCAGGGGACTGCTGGGCTGCAGGTTCAAGGCGCTCTTGCAGCATGAGCAACAGAGCGCAGCGTTTCATGGCAGGAAGGTACATGATCTGTTTACATAGTAGGTTATATGGGAAGTGCATTACATTATTGAAAAAAATCCTTTAGCAAAACATGCACATTCATCTTATGCCAAGAGTTTAATCCTAACCAAATGACACTGCATTCCAGAAAGAAATTATCCTCTATAAATTACCGGGGCAGGAGTAGACCACGTCTCACATCTCAGGCTGAACCATCCACTGCAGCAACAACCCTGTATGGACCAGCCATCATGCCTACAGTGGGAAAGGAGGAGATCTCCCCTGAGAACTTGTGGAGAAGCAGATTTATTGCTGAAACAACTCCACTGAGGCTGGCGGCGCAACAGTGGGGACCTGTCACAGGTATGACTCAGACCTTCTTCATTTGTACAGTTGTGCTCATGGTTGCCCAAAGATCCATGACTTAGCTTGGGTATTTGTCTGTGAAAGGCAGCTGACTGGAGCTGTGCCATCTCACACTTGCTATGGTGAGGAGCTGGGTGTGCTGGACATCTGGGCTCCCCAGGCACTGAGCAGGCTCAAAGGAAGGAAGACAAGCTGGAAAGGAAGAGTTACTTGGGATATCAAGCAAGTCAGTTTGCTCAATAGCTGCAAACAACTTGGCATAAGACCTCCAAAACAGCAGCAGACACCTGCCTCCCTCCTCTGGGAAAGAGAAGGATGCAATGAAGCAGAAGGATGCAGCAAGTCACATTTTCATCCATACACCAGGAAGACTGATTATACTCTTACCAGCACAAGTTCCTACCTCACAGGTCAAAAGAATATTTAGTCTCTTTGTAACTGCTCCACAGCTCTTCTTACCTTAACACAAATATTGTTCTCGCCAAACCCAAGCCAGCACCTAACTTATGGCTTCATTAGTATATACCATGCAACTGTTAATTATACATTGAGTCTGGAAGCTAAATTACTGCTGGGAAGAAAACCACAACCCTTCCAACCTTTTTACCATGATTTCAGGAACCTGTGCAATAAGGAACAGATCAGTTGAAGCGTGATTAAGTGGGATCATCTCTTCATCTTGCAGCTTACTAAATAATTTAACAGGGCCATTTTGGGGCTGACATGCAAAGCAGTTTAACAATGAATTAACAAAGAAGTATGATATTTCATCCTTTCATGATTTCCAGGTGTTGAGACCATTTTACTTCACAGCAATTTTAATTTCTGGGCCATTTTTTTCCTCCTCCTCCCCACAAACACCTGCAGCTGCCAACAATGCTGGCATCTACAACAGCTAGGAAATGAATTTCCCTGTGAAGCAAATTCTTCCAGGATGAATTGAATGAAGGCAGAGCTCATAATTGCACATTACTGAAAACATTTCTGATAAAAAAAACGGGGAGATATTTTTATCCACATCTCCAGCTGAAAATTGCTGGGAAAGATGCTTTTGAAAAGGCATCATCTCCAAGCATGTAATTATCAGATCCTTGAACAAAAACAGACGGTCAAAGAAAAAAAAAAATACTTTCATTGAAATAAAAAAATCAGGGATGGTACTTGTTAGGAATGTAAGGAGAAACTCTTCATCCTGTGTGACTTTGCACATCTTTTAAGTTACCAGACTGATTTGTAAATCCACAGATTAGTAAACTTGGCAGCTGAGAACACCAAGCTTGGTTAGTAATGTATTTTTTTATTATTTATTTATTTCGGTTATGAACAGAATAATAATATTTTTTTAAAAAATCAGAATCAGGCTGGCAGTTAGACTATCACAGAACCAGAATTTCCTAACTCCCACTTAAGCACGCTTGTCTTGAAACAGTATTCTGCCACCTTGAATAGACAGCCATACAATGACCTGAGGGTCCTATCCTATCAAGGCTTAAGACCATGCATTCCCTGATAGGATTACTCACATGCTAAAAATTATGCAGTAGTTGAAATGACAGCTGAAAAGAGCCTTAAATGTTCTTACGTCTGGTAGTGTTCAATTGCCAATTGACGAATGTCGCTAAATATTTATTTTTGCTCTAGTTTCTCTCCTCCAGTTCTGCTCTAACACTTTCTGATTATTAATACTTACTAGCTTTAATTGTTTCTTTTCTTTGTAACACCTACACATGCACACAAAAGCATAGACACCCTTCCCTCCAAGTTGCCCAACACCTTCTCCTGATCTGCGTACAAATGCCTATGGTTTCCACCCTTGAGTTAAGTAGATAATAATACAAGCAATAAACATTGGCATGCACATACAAGTATCAACTTTAACAGACCATTTTCAAAATAAATTGAATTCTACATGGCCTAACATATGCAAACACCAAGGATATCAGCAGTGCAGATATCCTTGGCTTATATGTATTAAAAAAAAAAAAAAACAAAAAACAAAGCGACCGGCCCCAACCAAACAAAAGAAAAGAGAAACCACCACAGAGAGTAACAACCGAGGCGAAAAAACCAAAAACCAAACATAACACAGCACATAACGTTCC
>JANHGN010011256.1:5423-16311 GCA_024605025.1 Megaceryle maxima
CGGGGTTTTCCCGTTCCTCCCCGGCTTTTGTTTGGTCGGCCCTTTCCCCTTGGGGTGCCCCCCCCAGGGGGGGGGGGGGGGGGGGGGGGGGGGGGGCCACCTTCTCCTTGCTTGGTGAGATTGTCTCTTCAAACCACTGCCCAAGGATTGGTTCGCTGTCGTCATCTAACAGGAGGCAGGAAAAACAAAAGCTTAATATTATAAGCAACTACTTTATGCAAACTACTCAGCTTAGAAAAGGCCTGAAAAAGGTTCGGTGAGCAGAGTTAAGGTGTCTGCCATCTTCCTTTTCCTTTCCAAATCACAAGGCTAAGCAGGAATTTACAAGAAGAAATTATTTCCGCTCTCCTCTTAAGCAAATACTGCCAAATCCCAGCCACTCAGGCTTCAGTTTACACAAACGAGCACAGTCAGCATTACTGCTTCCAAACAGATCTCACAAACTGGTGTTCTCAGCGTTACACGTCTGTCATTCCAGTGCAAGAAGGTGGCAGCCCAGTAGCCAGGTTTCCACTGAATCCGAAAGACAGCGTAAAACCCTGAGTTAAGTTGCCCGCTGCAGACTCCGTTACCTTGGCTGCTGTCCTCCTCGGTGCTGCTGAAATCATCCTCGTAGTAAGTATTAGAATCAGTGGAGGCACTCGCATCACTGCTCATGGAGCCCTTCCTCTGACGCTGCAAGACACAAGCCTTTGAAGAACAGCAGGACACGTTAAATCTTAGGATTGAGAAAAGCAAGAATTTGCAAAGAGTAACTTCCTACTGCCTGTTCATTTTCTTCCAGCAACTTTGTCTCAACTAATTTATTAATAGTTTTTTCAAGGCTTCTCAGCCTTAAGTTGTATTAAAATTTACACAGGATGGTTGAGAACAAACAATCTATGCCAAGCTTGCAAGCAATGCTTCAAGAAACAGCTCTAACCTAAAAGCATCCACTCTGAAAACAGCTTTTTCATCCTCTCCCTGAACTAATAAATACCACTGAGCTTACCAAAAAAAAAAAAATTTATTACAAGTTTGTCAAATTAACAGTCTCTGAAAAGAGAAAAGAGCGATGCCTTGGCTGACAGCTTCTGAAAGAGTTTAGAATTCTGCTGAGCACAGTCACAGTTTGTAAAGCAAGAATTTTCCACGCAGATGACACCTAGCAGGAGGAGTCGAGCCACAGTTCTCCAGCTGTGTGCCAGTCCCTACCTTTCTGTAGGAAGTAGACAGCAAAGTCAGCAGCAAATTAGTGAGTGGTACAGAATCTATCAGCCGCTGAATCCTCTGGATGGACGTGCTTTGAGCCATGACATCCAGCACTGCCGGCGGACCATCGCTCTCCCAGCCCTGGAGGACAGCAGCAAAAAGAGAATTTAAAGTGTGTTTCAGTGGAGGAGGCAAAAACTTTCAGGGGAACGTAAGCTCTACCTCCGTACCTTGTGCAATGCCTCCACTTGCAGATCTTGAAAGAGGGAGGACAGCAGTTTGATAGCATGATTGGCCAGCACCACTGACAGAACACCGAACCCCTGATGCCTACAGAAACGTGAAGGATAAAGTGTCACTTCAGGGGGTAAGAAAATTATATATCTATTAAAATGAGTGAAGAGACTGTGCCTTCCTAAACTGAAGACAATGACTTCTTTCCAAGACTGGAGTTACAAATGCAGATAAAATTTCAAGAGACCAAGAAGCCTGCACAGAATCTGCATGCTGGGCATGGTCAGACGCATGGAGAACAACTACTTCAGGGGGGTGTTTACATACCCTTTCCCAGGTCCCAGTTTGGGAGACCCAACACCCTCCTTGGTACGAGCAATAATGTCTCTGACGCGTAGAGCAGCCAGTGGATCTTTCTCCTTTCCCTTATCAGCCAAGGCAGTGGGGCTGAGGTTCAAGATGAGGAAGAGGCTGTTTAGCAAACACCAAGCCCCGAGCAGCTGGAAGTTCTGATAATGCTATCATCCCAAAAGAGAAGGGAGGGGGGAAGAAAAAGCACCAAAAAGACAAAATAGAGTTAATCCAAATGCCAAAATACACCATACCAGCACAACACCAGTGAGGAAAGCTTCCCAAGATGCAAATCTTACCTCACCCCCTGCACGGCGGGAATTGCTGATGGCTTGTCCAATCATCTCATAGATTTCAAGCTGCAAATAAATCCAAAACCCTGGCAATGTTTAAGCACTCCACTGGGCAAGAATAAAACTAAAGAACTCTGAATACAACTGCATTTTGCCCTCTAGAATTAGCCACCCCATTGCTTCCTTTATCAGCAAGTCCAACGCTTAGAAACAATACAGCTGCATCACAATCCAAATAAACACAAAGTCTCTGCACTTCGCTTGCCGAGAAGGAAAACAACAAACACGTTTTCTGGTTGACTTACACATTTCTGTACAATAGTAGCAGCATCATTTTCATAATCTTCTTCTTTGGAACTTGTTGACCCAGTTCGTACCTGTTGGGTGCTACCCACGTGCAGGATGGCCATGCAAGTTGCCACACTCACACCTGATTGGAAACCAAGAAGAGGCAAAGTTTTTCTTAAGAGCTGATCTTGGGACTTGCTGTTCCTACTCAGCACATTAAAACAAGAGGTATCAAACATGCCCGTGAATTTGATGGAGCTGGGAAGTCTCAATTTACAGCTGACAGGTTAAAAAGAACTTTTTGAAGTGCCCCCAAAAGAGTCACATTTTGTCCTGCAAAAAGCATGTGAGGAGCAATTAAAAGCAATTAAAGGAGGAAATGTTTCACTATGTGATTCAACAGCATTTTTAAGGCAATCTTCATACTCAGCTGTTGTATCTCTATAATCTTACCCATACCAATTAAACATTTAGGATTCTGCTGTACTTAAACCACTCCTGGGATGAAAAAAGGTTGATTTGGGACTATAGCAAATTAAACTGAAGCCATAAGCATTGCAAAAATATATTATGCTCTGAACATAGAAAAAAAAAAAAAAAAAAAAGAAGAGAGCAGAAATGCCAGGCTATTAAGAAGACACTGAGTCACTCAGTCTTTCTCTCAGATACTGACAAGAACATTTGCAGAATGTTTCAGAATTTCAGTGTCACTACAATAATTTTCATACCAACCCAGTACCAGACTATGCAGCGTGCTGCTAACTCTGAAATTCAGAGGAGATAAAGGTCACCTGTGGGCATGAGCCTCAAACATGCAGGTAAAAAAGCTGAGCAAAAGTGAGAGCGACTTAAAACCCCCACAAAAATACAGGATATCCACTCACCTGCATAGAGACAGCTGAGAGCGAGAACAGTCACGTCTTGGAGACGTGTGGGTGTCAGGGGCTCCAGTACAGGCAAGGACAGAGTATCCAGTGCCATGGTCACATCTATTACCAGCGAATGAAACCTGTAGTAACGACACGTGTTAAGGTTCAGCAACGCAACGTGTAGCCCGGGCAGCTCCCAGGAGCAGCACAGGAACTGATCCTGCACAGCTAGCACAGTTATTTGCCCTCATACAGCATCTATCAAAGAAGAGAGACAACGTGACTCTCACCCATTGCGAACAGCGGTGGCATCTGCCACTGTGGCTGGCATAATAAAAAATGAGTTGGCTGACACCGCGTCCTGAAATCGATTTATGTATCGCAAAAAGTACGGGAGGTTCAGGCACACTCTCAGCAGTTTTTCAGAGCCACCTACCAAACAAAAACAGCAGCGTTATTGATACCGTTCCACGGGAGAGCTGCTCAACGGGACACGACTAACGGTCATTAATAACAGACTTAATTATTCCTTGTGGTGAGAAAATACCAACAGAGATGAGGTAACGGGCTAAAGACCAGCTTGCAACATCTAAACCAGACAGTGAGGTTTTCAGCCAGTACTCATAACGGGTGTCACAAAGCCCTGTGTGCACGTTAGGAGGCACGCCAGGTTAATTCACACCCGCTCAGTAACCCATCCCATTAGGATACTTTGTACCATCCACCTTATTTACCTCCCCAAAACCAGGGACTGCATACAGATACCCTGAGCTCATCTCCTTTGCAATAAAAGCAACGTTACAGCCACAACCTCCCCTGCTCGTGGTGAAACATCACCACAAAACCAGGTCAGAAGAATCTCTTCCCACTCCAAGCTACGAGGTGTAACACTGGAGAGACATTTGCTACGGCGCCTTTTTTTTCCCCCCCACCTGACACTAGCAAGCCAATTCTCACCAAGTTCTTGCAGGCTGGCTACATTCTGGGCGATGAATATGCTTTTTGTCTTTGCCGCAGAGGTTTGTTCTGTGGAAGCCTGATCCTCGCTCTCTCCTTCCACCTAAAAGTGAGCACATACTAAACATATCATGGAAGCATTAAAAATAAGCAGTATCGCAGTGAGGGTCAACACAGAGACGTAAATGCTTAAGAAAGGTTTTCTTTACAAGTGTATTAAAACCCCACTACTTAGTGCCCTCTGTCCTTCCCTGCACCAAAAGTTATAAATGCTAAAATTCAGACCATTTCTCATCTCGGGCTGTTTGTTTACCTGTGTCTCTGGTGTGACAGACGGTGATGACGAGACTCTAGGGTTAAAGACTGAAGTCAACTGATTGAGGAAGTTCATCTGCACTTCTTTCTGTCTTAGTTCTGGGCTCACTGGGGAGGCCAGCTCCTTCTGGTCCTCTACTGCAGGGGAAACAGCAAACCACCATTTCATACACCAAACCCACGGTATTTTCGATGCCTAAATCAAGTGGTGCAGCGATATAACCATAAACTACAACACCTACCATCAGAGAGGGTTTTGACAGTCTGAGGCAGCTTGGCCGACTTCATCATTGCGGTGAAGGTAATAATTTCAGTGCGATCCAGGCGGCTGCAGCCTGTACAGAGCCCCTTGATCAGTAGAATGAGGTGTTTCTACAGAGAAACAGACCAGAAGTACAAGTTAAACTCTCTCAATTCTGATTATTCCTCGATATCATTTATCCTAAGCAGCTGCTTTAGTACTGCAACTTCAGCAAGTAAAGCTACTGCACCATCTCACACTAAAGATGGTGGCGGTTTATTAACAGCAGGTAATTCGGGTCACTAACACTGGCCTGTGCACTCGTTATGGAAAAGCATCTGGAAAAGCTCTCCCTCCTGTGACACGCTAAGGCTAAAAGCTGGCCCTATCAGAACCTACACTACGTGAACACTTTCCACATGCCTTTCCTCTCCGGGGTAGAGCTGAGCTCTTCTGGTAGACCAAAAGAGAACCGGGGAAGAATCCACCTTTAAAAGCTCAACAAATGGGCAACAGAAGATTTCTGATCCAGGTTGTTACACAAAACCAAATGAGGCTGTAGGAAACTGAAACAGATTTAACCAAGATCTGCTTAACTGAGGCTTTGGGCCACATTTCTTTGGGCTTGCTCACAAGCTGAAATTCTGAATGCAGAGGGAAGTTCCAGCAGGAATCAGTCTCTAGCTCACTCTCCCTGGTACACCTTCCATGCTTTAAGAACTTCATTAATTTTCTTTTATGTAACAGTAGAGAAAATATATCAGAAATAGAGGCCAAAACTTCACATGCCCACGCGGTGAAAATCCATCCTCACCTGTGAAACAGCACACGCTTCATCGGGGTTCTCGAGACGCAGCAGCGAGAATTCAATCAGGACTTTACAAGCAGCTGCCACTGACTGCAGCTGGTTCCTTGGTACTGCAAAAAGCAGATGCTGCATCACTCGGCACAAGTTTGCAAATAATTTAGAGTATTAAGCTCTTAACGCTTTCAAGGAAACAGAATGCTAAGCAACACATGCCCGATCTGCCGTGCCCAACACACTGATGCAATATAATTTCAGTCTCATTAAAATGTAACCCAAGAAATGTCAGTAAAGCAAGGATGATACCTGCTCCCCAGACAGGGTGATACAGCAGCTTTCCCAGCAGTGTTATTCAATACCAACAGAAGCACTGAAGAACACAAAACAAGCTGACCAAACCCACTTTTTTTTTTTTTCCCCCCAAATTCTGCCAGCCAGAATAGCACAAAATATTTTGAGTCACGATGTTTTGGTCATTAATTTCAACTTAGTAAAGTAACTGCTAAAGAATAAAACTCAAAATACTGAAAACAGATTTAAACGCTTTATTAGACCCAAAATTCTTTTCCTTAAATGAAGTTAGGCCAATGAATAAGCAACTGAAGTGTCAACGCCACCCAGTAGTCAGAGGCCAAACACTGCTATGGACACATTCCCCCCTCACCTGAAGTGACATTCTGCCGGTGTAGGAGCAACACTGGCCTTGTGCACTTAAAAGTCTGATTCAGAGAGAGGGCTCGAGACAAATACGGGAAGGACAACAGTTCTAGTTCACTTACTACATCCCAGCAAGAGATTCAGAGGATGTGGAGCACTTACTTAGACCGCACACGGTAGTGATGTAATGTGTAGAAAGTGCAACGAAGGAAGAGTAAAAAGGCTCATATTGTTTGTCATGGTGCAGGATCTCAGATTCACTGCGAGAGGAGAAGAGGAGAGATGTCAGTCGTATACAGCACAACAGCGGCACCGCACAACACTCGGAATATGCTACATCTACGAAGAGATGTAAAACAGGACCATGGAAATCACATGCTCTTTCCAAATCAAAGAGTCGAGAACAGAATCCTTTCCCTTGTGTGCCACCTCCTGTGGCCCCAGGATGGAGTCCTCCTGCAGCAGACAGATCACAGCAGCAGCATCTCTATCCACATGGGAAATTTAAGGAAATCATTCCAATAATGCAAACGTTTCTTTCTTTTTACCACCAGCAACTGGTCAGGCTCCACAACAATCGCTCTCCCAGTCAGAGATTCAGTAACCTTTAAGCTGTACTAAACTCACCGCCCCTAAAGCTCGGACTGTTTGTTCTGCTAACGCCTGGTGGGACGTGCCAGGGCTGGAGCCCAGGCAGGATGTGCCAGGGCTGAAGCCCAAGCATTCCCTTCTCTCAAGGCACCGAGTCAAACGGAGTTTATGCAATTCTGCAAATCAGAAGGATCAAACCAGGCATTGCATAATAACAACAAACACACAACAGTGACGAGCTGGGGGGTGAGGACTTTTGGCAGGTAACACACAGAGGAGATAAAACACATCCATTGCAGGGGGCCTGCTGGGCAGAGAGCGGCCCTTTCACAGACCTGCATCGTGCCACCCCGCGCACAAAACAGCGCAAAGCTGCGAGCGAAGATTAAATCAAAACCAGCTTAAATCAAAAGTGAAAACTGTAAAGCAAAATACGCATCAAAGTGCTTGAGAGTTGAATCCCTGAGGTTTCTCAGTGAGGCTCGCTGGCCACGGAGAACATCTATTTATGCTCAGTATGACACAGTAAAGGCTGCTGCAGTGAAGTGTCACACCACATCCCATCTGCTCGGAAACCTGAAGGTAACCACCCTGAGAAGAGAAACAGCTCTGCCTCCGTAGCTAGTTCTGCTCTGGATTTTTCCTGTGACAGATCTAAGGGATGGGGATATCTGCCTATTGAAGGCTTAACTTACTTAGTTTGACATTTTCATTCAATGATATGAATGAGCCAGCTGGAAGAACAGACCACACCACTCAACTTCCACCAACCACAATACCTCTCAAGACACAAACACCTCCACCTCTGGCAACAGAGTTTATTCCTGGAGGGGAGGTGTCAGCCCATCGCACACGCTACACCCAACCGAAACGGTGATTTCTCAAGTTTGGCAACAATCGGCACTGCCGCAGAGCACGGCGAAAGGAACCCACGTACCCCTTCACCCGCCCAACCGCGCTGCCGCCAGCTTCGGCGGGAGGAAGAGGATGCACCGTTCCCTGCTGACCTGAGCAGCACATGACTTATGCCCAGTCACCTTCCCTCATTCTATCCCAAGTCATCGGTTCCAGTCACAGCAGGAGATGTGGTTGAAACAGAAGGAACTGTAGAATATATCACTCCTTCTGGAAAAACAAACTGAAAGAAAGACTCAAAGGGTTTGTAGCTTAGATTTCCTAGTTCTAAGGTTCTTTTTATTTGGGCTACCCAAAAAGCTGAGGTAGAAAAGCAGCTGTTAGGAAGAGGAAGGATTTACTTGAAGACACTCAGCAGTGTAACGTGCCGAGTGTCAGCATCTCACTCGCCAGCCATCACCTCGCCATCTCCTGCCAGAAGTGATTGATGGGTTACGCCAACAGGTAACGAGCCCAGACTGAATGTACAAGAGTTCCTGCTCTGCTATGTTCAGACACTAGTTTTGCTCACTTGCCTCTTTATGCCCAATTGCAAATTATCACAGAATCAAAGAATCATTTCAGTCGGAAAAGACCTTCACCATCATCGAGTGCAACTGTTCCCCCAGCACAGCCAGGGCACCACTGACCCATGGCCCTCAGCACCACGGCTCTGAAACCCCTCCAGGGATCACGGGGACTCCACCACTGCCCTGGGCAGCCTGGGACAGCCCTGGACAACCCTCAAGGGCAAGAAATTGTTCCTCAGCTCCAACCTGAACCTCCCTGGGGCAACTGGAGGCCATTAACTTAGCAGCAGTAGGTGTATGCAAGAGAACAAATGAGAACGATCCGGGAATAACAGAGTACAGGAGAAACTGGCAGCTCCTCCATTATCCTTCTGTTGTATAGGTCAAGCCATGCAATACACAATACCTACAAGGTATAGGAACAGAGAGGTGCAGAAACCAGACCAAGATAGGGATTTTCATCTGGATCAGGCAATAACAGGCTCGAGTTTTACTAAAACAAGTTGTGGACTTCTTACAGCAGTGAAAAGTGGAATCCAACTGTCAACTACTCATCAAGTCCTTACAAATAAACATAAATAAAGGATAACAGTTTCATCTGTGAGATGCTAGAGTGTCACTTGGCATATAAAGTGAGATTTAATAATAACTTTTGGCTACTGCATTATGATTTATTGGTTAAGTAACATTTGCTTCCATGGGAAACTCATCACTCTGAAGTGAGAAGCCTCCATGTCAGTATCAAATATAACCCATCTGCAGCAAATACCACCCTCCTTTCCCAGTTCTGCTTCCAAATCCTAACCGGGCCCGAAATAGACCCTTTATGTAAGGCAGCAGCACAAAAGCAGCCTCCTCCTTGACAAGGCACAGCAGCAGGTGCAGAGAAAAACCCTCTCCTGAAAAAGCAGCCTCATTTGACTCTCTCAGACTTTGCAACTCATGCTCCCCTTCAGCTGAGTCTTCTCAAGTCAGTGTTTCCACAATTTACATCAAATAAAAGGCCAAAGTCTATCGAGGGGACTCGCTGATCTCCAGAGGTCCCCTCCAACCCCGACCATTCTGTGATTCTTGAACATACCTGCGAACAGGGGAATTCCAGTAACTCAACGATGCTTAAGCTTAAAAATCAAATATAAAAGTTAAGCAAAGGAGGCTGCGTGTTTATCTTTGCAAAGAGCAACACCACTGATTTTGCTGCCATTGCACCACGTTTATTTAAGGGGAAATCCAGCCACTCTGTGGACGGTGTCAGCCAACAGCCTCACCCCGAGAGCTAACAACCACCTTCTAAAAATAAGCCAAACAGATAAAATATTTTCAATTAGCAATCTAAAGATAGACTATTTGTTCAGCACAGAAGAGAACGGCTCCGAACACGAACAAAAATCCTTCCTGAGTGACTGTGCTGCCTAGCAAGGCATGAAGTAAAAGACACTGTCCTGTGAGACTCCCCGGGACTCCCGCTCACCCGGAACCCTGCCGGGTGCGAAACGCAGTCAGCGGCAGGCACACAACTCACACCTCAGGACAGCACTAGGTAAAGGCAACAAACTGCTGTTTCAAGTGGAAAACGGAACCTTCCTTCTCGCCAAGGGAGGAAACGGAGCTCTCCCAAGAGCCAAGTGTGCCTGCCTGCGTGTTTCTGGGATATTCTTCTGCTGAGACGCTCTGGTAACGAACGGTGCCTCATGGAGTTCTGTCACTGCTCTTAAAGTGAAGCTGAAGCGGTCCCTAAAACAAAGATCAGCCCAAGGACTGCACAAATCACATAAAGACTGTGTATAAGCAGGTTTCCAGCTGAGGGGCTACTCTGTGTGTATAGGCACAGAGGGCTCATTTAAAGCTTCCACTATATGTAGGCTTAGCCATTCTATAGTAAGCAAAATACCACAAGGCTTTATTTTATCATCTTCCTTAGCAGGATGCTTATTTTTTTGTTTCCTAACAACTTAGGGAGGTTGGGTTTGTATCTCTGTAACTGAGCACAACGATGCAGCATCCCCACCCAATACTGTAGATCACAAAAGAAGGTGTAAGTTAAATTCAACAGCTCCAAGAAGGTCTCTCGTGCTCTGAGCCTTTCTGGTTAAGAAAAGGCAGGCTCGGTTTGCTTCAGCTTTATTTCTCCTTAAAGTACGAGCGCTATTTCACCGGGAGAAGCCTAAAAGGAAGTCGCTGCCACCCAGCGTGAGTGTGTCGTGTCCCCTTCCCGGCGTCTGTCACCAGAGGAGCCGGGCCAGGTGAGACAACAGTTTTCACGGCGCAGCCCGCAAAACCCCAACGCGCTGGAACAGCGGCAAACCCGCAAGAACAGTCCCGAAGCCTCTCCGCGGGTAACTGTCAAAGGCGCTTTTGCTGCGGCCGAGCAGCAGCCGAAGCGCACAGCCGGGCGCGCATCCTCGGCCCCGCTCGTTAGGTCCCAAGGGCAACACCCCGAGAGCCTCCCAGTCCCCGGGAAAGCGGGAGGCGGCTGGGCGTGAGTAACTCCCCGGACGCTGCTCGGGGCTCCCTTTTTCTCCGGCAGCCCCAGCAGGCGCTGGTCACCGGCCCGGCTCCCGCCGCTGTCCCCCCCCCCCCAGCCCCGGGCACGAACGGCCCCTCAGCGGCCCCCCCCCGGCCCCACCCCCCCCCGGCCACCCCCCCCCCCCCCCCGCGCCGACTCGGAGGGG
>JANHGN010011257.1:0-55095 GCA_024605025.1 Megaceryle maxima
AACACCTCTACTTTAGGCTTAAACTAAAAAAAAAAAAAAAAAAACCAACCAAAACAAACAACAAAAAGTAAACAACCAACCAATGAAAATAAATATATAAGATCTGTAATCCCATTACATAGCTATACTGAATTCAATAGATACACCTGAGTACTTACTACAATACAGTTAAATTAGAGAAGTTCCTCATTTTGGCCACACATCACTTTTTAAAGTGAAATAGGAAAAAAGGTTGGAATAGGCTGAAATAAATTATTTAATGCTAATTTATTACCTCTATTAAACTTCTGTCACTGTGCCCTATTATGGGAACATACAAATTCTATGCATTTTGTGAGGATACTATAAGAATGTGCTCTGTCTCTGAAATAATTTAATTTCAGTGATAGATATGAAAGTTACTAGAAAACACCTTATAATTAGATAAGATTTATAATGTTGTGGTAATAATCATAACAAGAATGCATTTGAACATTTTAGTATTGTGAAAAAGTGCTGTATCTGAACTTCTAGTTTTATTAGCACCAACATACTCCTTCCCCTACTTTCTTCATACTGCAGGTGCAGTTTACTTTTTTTCTTCTAAGTCAGATTTGAACCAGATTCTCCATGTTCAACAATTTTTCACTTCAGTGGAACACTCCCCCCAACAACAGAAAGAAAAAAAAAAAACAACAACCCAACACAAACCCTACCCAAGAACCATTTTCTACTATAAGAATTTATTTGCATCACATAAGGAATCTAAGTATTAATGAAATGAGACAAGCCTTGAGACAAAGGTCTTACATATCCTGTTAGAAAGCAAGCTTAAGTGAAACAAAATGAAAATTTTAATTTGTGAATACAAGGTTTGACACCATGCTTTTAGCAATGGAATTGGTGAGATTCTCTCCTCCACATTGCCCTCTCTAAAAACATATCATAAATGAACACAGGTTAGTAGAAGGGGAAACGATGTGGAAAACCAGAAAACCCACCTGAAAAAAACAAACACAAAACTTAAGTAAGAATGGAAAAGATCTTAAACCTATACTTGCACATTTGCTTAAAAACACCGATTTGCCTGAGTTTATTACACATCCACAAATCAAACCAACTTCCCTCAAACCCAGTGGCAGTGCTATTTAACCACATAGACAGAGAAAGGAACAAACCCAATTCAAATTATTTTTCCCGTGGCACAGACAAATTTGAAACTGGAATAAAAGATGTGCATGGTGATCAACTGTTCAAATTAGATAAGACAAACTTACGCTTGTTGTGTAAGCAGCTTCAGGATCGTCCTCTAACACTCGTGACAAACCAAAATCAGAGACTTTGCACATGAGGTTACTGTTGACCAAGATATTACGGGCTGCCAGATCACGGTGTACATAGCCCATGTCTGAGAGGTACTTCATGCCAGATGCAATCCCCCGCAGCATGCCAACCAGCTGGATGACTGTGAAGTGGCCATCATGCTTCTGCAAGTAGAGATGCAAGTTCAAAGAACACAGCTACTTTTCATTAATTTCATCCTAGTGATATTATCTACAGCTGATATTTAAAATACATTTATAACCCATCCAGCCAACATGCCTGCTGCAAACTTATTTAAAGTACTTCATTTGGTCAGCAGTTAATGTCTTTTATCCACAGTTATTAAGAACACTTTCCCCAAAACACTGTTTTTTAATAGAAGAATGACAACATGGAAAATTCCTCTCTTTGTCTATCCACAGCCTCAGGAAACAAACTCCCTTCTTTTTATTGCCTCAGTCTTGACTGCATAGGATACTGCTCTTACCTCACTTCTTGCTTTTATGGAGGTGTGGGGGGGTTTGTTGTTGTTTGTTTGTATATTTGTTTTTATAAAAAACAAACCTGGAAAATGTCTGGGGCTTTTGCTCATGTCTATTCTGCATCCAACACCATATAATCTCCAAATGCTAGATCAGAAAATAGATTTGGGCTGAAAATTCAGGGGTCATGTAGGTTTTTCCAAAGTCTTCTTGGCTGACTACACACGTTAAGCTCAGACCCATAAATGTATTAAGCAGCTTAATTCCTGCTGAAATCTATTGGAGTTGAACATGTAAATAAGAGTTATGCTATTAACCACACTTGTCCACGTGGTCAGTCCTGGTGGGCCTTCGTTTCCCATCTGCAACATTAAAGTTTCTACCTCCTACATCAGAAGGCTCCCAAAATATGTGGCAGTGGGGATCAAGGGAGTATCTGTAGAGAAATCTGATTATGGGCTATTTGCCTGGTTTAGGTCTGCTCTATCTACCACTTACAGCAGACTGCTTACAGCAGTATTTTTGTGACCTCAGCTGGCAGACATTTAGCTTCTCATGGATTATTCAGTAAGCCAGGCTTTTATGGTAACAGGAATAGCCAAACAAAAACAAACAGCTCTTCCCTGCAAGCAAGTTAACTTTCCATTTTCTCTTTCAACACCTTGAGCATTGAGCTACAGACAAGTAGCAGTGTTCTGAGCAGCATTTGGGACATTTCTATTGCTTAACTCATACATTTAAGCAAGATGATTTTTTGTAGGAGAGAAGTTCACAGTAAGTTCATGAACTTTATCCGGTATTTTATGTAATGAAGCCAGATGGGATTTGGGTTTTGCTTTTTATTTAATAATTCTAAACATTCAGTTGACTCAGAAGTTATTAAGCTGGTTGCAAACAGTTAATAGTCTTTACACCCTGTATGATTAACTTTTTAAGCTAACTGTAGAATTAGGATTTGGAACAAGGCACCTATGATTTACTTTTGCAAAATAACCAACCAAGCAAGACCTCACTGTCCCAGCAACAAAGCACTAAACAAAATCAAACCCCCAAAACTCTAGATTTTGCCTCCTCCTTATCATCACGAGCTCTGTTCTTTCAACAAATCGGAGTCATCTGCAACACCTCCTTTAACTTTTTGTTCCCTTGGATCACAAGCATTCATTCCTTCCTCTTTTAATTTGTGTTCTTTGAAACCTAGACCACACTTGACTGATTTTTCATAAAACAAACTTTTTCTGGTGTTTCCACATCTCCGTATTTGCATTACCAATACAGCAGAAATGCCTGAATTAAAAACAATCTCATACTTTTGCCATTCTCTTCCTCCTTTCAAATTTCTTTGGGTTTCTGCCCTGACACGAAAAATTCAAGTTTCTAATCTCTGCCTTTAAAGAAATGTCAGACATTCTAACATACCAGTTGCAACTTTATTCTGTACTCCTTCTCCATCTGTAGTTCTCTGAATCCATTTCTGCATCTGTTCTCTGTCCCTTCTTATGTTTGGTGGTTTTTTTTTTTTGTTTGTTTGGTTTTTTTTGTTTGTTTGTTTGGGTTTTTGTTTGTTTGTTTTGTTTTGTTTTTTGTTTTTTTAGTATCATTTTATTGCCAGCCTTGCAGTTGGGACTACATTTTTTCCTGTCAGCAAAACAGTCTTCTCTCTCTCAAGTCTCTCTGTAATCACTTCTGCTTCAGTTTCCATGCCAGTTGTCTTCCCTTACAATCTATAAACTTGGTATCTTCCAGTATATCAACATATTTGTCTAATTTAAGCTGATCAGGACAGAGCCTATGGGCCATACTTAACCCTTGGAAAATTCAACTAAGTTGATGAAATTATACCAGGTATGAATCTGGCCTCATATTTTCAGCATTTGTAAATCCCCATGTACATTTGTGAGTCAAACCAATCCTTTGGCAACTTTCCATTATCTCGTTTCATTCACTTGCCATACAGGGACATAAAGCACTCATCTGAATGATATGGCAGTTGTTATCTAGGGCTTTATTCTGATTCCCATGGCTTAGATTTGAAACATGCTTTTGATAGGATTCCCACTGGGGTGTTAAGGGTGTTAATCAATACTGGCAGCAATTCAGACCTCAGTGGACTTACCACATTTATCCTATCATCCCATCAAATTTTAATCAGGCTTTAATGGCTTTGCTAAATAAACTTTTCTCAACAGCTGACTATAGATGCAATATCTGAGTAGTTGCCATTGCATTTATGCAGCACTGTAAATGCCCTGAAAAAAATGTTGGTTTATCATTCAGCTACAGTTTGCTTTTGAAAACCTTATGGACACGAAATATTCTCCTCCTATTACAGACCTTTCAACAGCACTGATGTATAATGGGCTGGTGAAGAGAGTCAGTTACTGTAGGCGAGGAAGGATGATATCCCAAGTTTCTCTTACTGCTTTTCACCTTCTACTTTCCAGCTCCAATTTGCGCTAGTTCAGTGCTTTTCTACAAGCTGTGGAATGTTTCTTCTTCAGAAGACTTTTTTCAATTTTACTATTCAGAAACCTTTTGGAGGTGTGGTCACTGAATTTTTCCATATTATTTCTGGACTTCCATCTATTCTAAAATCTACTTCTTTATTTGCCTTCTAAGTTAGAGGACTTCTATGCTCTTATATTCTACGAAGCACACAGGGTTTTCTACAGTTCTAAATATTTTACTGCAGATGATTTAGATCTTATTTTAGATGGAGAATAGCATTCCAAATGGTATGTCTATTTCTAACTTAGATCATACGTGCCAGTGACAGCTCCTGCTGGGAAAAATGTAGTTTTTGCTATGCATTTGTCCTGGTTTCAGCTGGAATAAAGTTAATTTTCTTCCTAGGAGCTGTGTTTTTGATTTAGGATGAGAATAATGTTGATAACATACTGATGTTTTGCAGTGTTTACACTAAGTCAAGGACTTATCAGCTTCTCAAACTGCCCTGCCAGCAGAGGCTGGGAGTGCACAAGAAGCTGTTATTGGACATAGCAAGAACAGCTGATCCCAATGAACCAAAGGGGTATTCCATGCCATATGATGTTGTGCCCAGTATATAAATCAGGGAGATCTGGCTCAGGAACTGGCTGGGCATTGGTCAGTAGGTGGTGATGTATTGTGCATCACTTATTTTGCTTGATTTTTTTTTTCTTTCTAACTTCCTTTTCTGTCCTATTAAACTGTCTTCATCTCAACCCATGAATTTTACTTTTTTTCCTCCCCCACACCCATTATTACTATTCTACCATGTGAAGTAACTGTAGAACTTTATCAGGACAAATCTTCCAAAATTGAACTTTCAGCTTTTTATTTCCTGGAAGTATAACTCATGCTTCATACTATCCCATGGATTGTGCTCAGGTTTATATTATTGGTACTGCATAAGGTCAATGTCAATTTCTTCTTTAAGCAACTGTTAAACAGAGGGAACTCTGTAACTACAACTGATAATAACTAATTTCATTAAATGTAATACATAAAAACCAGAAATTACTTCAGCTCATTTTAAATGCTACTGAGTGATCCTACACAAGAATCCAAGTACCTCTTCAACCATTAAAAATATGGCAACTCTTTTTATTTTCAAAAAAAAAAGCTGCAAGATGAAGCCCTTACAAAGCTTTTTTTAGGATGCAATAGCCACCCCCAAGTTTGGACAGAACAGCAGCAGGAGCTTTGGAACTTGTGACCCTGTTCTCTTTACTCAGCTACAGCAACAAGAAAGGGATGTCCTGGAATAATCAGATGTCCCTGCCCACTTCAGTGCACTGGAATATAGCTCTCACAGAAGCACAGAGCTGGAAGGCACTTCGAGGGAGGATCAAATCATCACCCTGTGTCATTCCTGACATGCTTTTCTAACCTGCAGTTAAAGACTAGTAGGGCAAATATTTCTTATCTTACCCACTCTATACCACACCTTAAATATGATGCCTCCTTTGAGCACGACACTTTGACTGGCACAGATTTTGGCTCCTTTTTGCACTGCTTTTTATGCCCATGAAGACTAAGTATCTCTCTTGTCCTTTTCTTTGGGCTTTACACAGGTTCAGTCCACAGATCTCATTTGTTTGGCAACTATTAATTCTTGATTTTGTTGTGAACTCTGCCCACTTACTCCATACAGTTCCTGAAGCATTAAGATTTGAACAAGACATGATAATCTGAGGCCTCACCAAAGTGAAGCAGAGTGGAAAAGTTACTTCACAGACCTTGCAGGGGATACTCCTGTTTCTAGATTCCATTGTGGTATTTGTCATTTTCACAGCAATGTGGAGTCCCTGATTTACCGCAGCCTCTCGAGTAATTTATTCCAGCAGACTTTCTGAACAGTTATTCTCTGTACTCTGCTTGATAGCTGATTATTCCACCCTCAGTGGAGTATCATACCCTTGTCCTTACCTATTTCAAATGAGTTTTTAGAACTAATTAGGTACAAAAATATTTCTTGAATTTGTTGTGGTGGTTTTACATTCTAGCCCTGTCCTGCTGCCTGCCTGTGTTTCTACTCAGCTTTGCATTGCCTGAAAATTTTGTAAGTTTAGTTGCAGTCTCAGGATCCATAAGGTTAATGAGAATATGGGGAAACACAGACTACAGAACAATCCTACTTCATATGTCTTTCCATCCAAAGTCCATTCTCTCCATACCGTATGTAGCCAGTACAGTGTCCACCAACAGAAATTTCATGAGGAACGTATCTCTCTAGCTGATCATAAGGATCTCATGTGAGAGTTTTAAAGCCTTACTAAAGTCAAGATTTATGTTATCAACTGCTTTTCCCATACCCATGAAGCCTGTGCCCTGTTACAAAAGGAAATCAGACTGTGTGATATAATTTGTTCTTGACAGACCCATGTAGGCTTATACTTATCTCGCTGTTATCTTTAAGGTGCTTATAAATACTTTTTTGATAATTTGTTCCAGCAGTGTTACAGTAGTTGACATTAAGCTGACTGGCCTGTAATTTCTTGGCTTCTCTTTTTTTCTTCTTTTTAAAGACATGGATGACATTGGCTCTGTTTGATCTCCTGACTTCTTATGTATTCTCCATAAATTTGTGAAGATAAAGAGCACACTGAAATTGTCCACATTACCTATCAAATTTTTTTTTTGATTCAAATACAAGATAGTTTGTAATAAATTTCTTGTTGCTCTATAAGAAGAATATTTACAGTGATTAAAAATACCCAGCATTTCTAAATTAACTTCTCACAGCAGCATCAGAAATACTGTCTTCTACCTCCTTTTAGCAGGGTAAGACATTGCTTGAGAACAAATATTGGCTCTCTAGCATCAGCAACAGCTTTTCAGTGTAATCTTAGATCATATAAATACATGCTGCTTACAATTTCCCTATTAAGGTAACGCATTCATTCAAACACATTTTCTAGTTGCGCTTTTTTTTTTTTTTTCCCCTGCAGAAAAAAGTATTTGTATCAGCAATCTCCAGTGCAGGTTTTCTTCTTTACACAATCATTTTTGAAAGTAAAATGCCACCTTTTCCTTTGAGGAAAAGAATATGCCTCTAATAAATAAAAGTGCACTGAATGCTGTGTGTGAAAGCAAAAGAAGGAGTATTAGTTATGAGCTCTAATGTTACTGCCTCTCTGGATGCAGATAAATAATAATGGGAACCATTAAACTTAGGAAAGGCCATCTGGCCTCTTTTCCCCAAAGGCGAGGCTGTTTAGTGAGGCCATATTAGATGGATATACAATATATACTTTACAACACTGTTTGGTAGAACTTTCTACAAATCTTCATTTTTCTCTTTGTGCCCTTTCTTGCAAACTCACTAAATGTAGGTGTCTGCTGGAACATCTAAACTCTAGATGACAAAAAAGGTAAGCAAAGCTGCTCTGAGAAAGACTTCATAACAATTGCTGCATCAAAGAGCAATATATTGTAATATTTCCTCCTAGTAACACTCCCCCCCCCCCCCCATTTTTACACATCAGCCTCTGCTAGACAGGCCTGAGAGGATTAAGATTTGGTGATGAATTCCAGGGTTTCATTTGTAGTACAGCCTGCTGCAGTTAGTGCTCTAAGGCAGTTAAGCAGATTTTTTTTTAGAATCTTTAGAAAATATATTTTTTGGAAGAACAAAATAGATCTTACAGCATTTTTACCCATTATGCATGCCTGTAAATAAGTCTAACTCATCTTTATGAATATTTTAATTTTCTGAAGTGAAAGGAAATACATTACTCATAAATTTTTAGGTAAGAAGAGGAGCATTGCTATGGCAAATATTAACAATGAAGAAAGCGAGACAGCCCTGTGATTATCCTAGGTAAATGAATCTGTTCCTCCTATAGCTCAGAGATTCACAAAACTGGTCAAGACTGGAACATCTTTCAAGTCTCAACATCTATCTCTTCATGGTACAATTAAGGGAAAATGCTGCAAAACCTGAGGAGCTTTCTATCCTACACTGATCCCTGGAGAGTGCACATACCTTTCCTAATAAAGAAATGTGAGCAAATACAGTGCAGTGGATACAACTGGTATATCATTTTAGTATCGGGGATGCTGCAATACCGTGAGTTCATCTGATTAATATTGCTGTGTCCCTGGTTCTTACCTCCTGTGCTGACAATTGGTTAGCACACCTTGGACACTGAGTAGGAATAAACACTGCCAGTAGTCTGGTAGTCTGCAGCTGCAGAAGAATACTGAAAGAAGTTAAAGTACTCTGGTGATATTTTTTTAGTTCATTTTACATGTCTCTGTGTAGTCAACCACAAACAAACATCCCCAAACTCAGCTTCTAGATGTGTTCATTTTCTGAGGTTTAAATCCATGCCCATACTGAATGATGCACAAGGAGGATGGGCACAAACCACAGCCTCTTCAAATGTCATTCTGTGCAATGGAACCCAAGAAGGAGTTGGTACCCCAAGAACACAAGACACCTAGACCCTAATCAACCTGTTCCTGCCTATGTGATGCTAAATCCAATTATTTTAGACAAGAATGACCATGTGAAAACAGTAGATGAGATTTAACTCAATAGCTCTGTACGTCTGTGAGGTATCTACTTAACAGGCTAAGTGGAGAAGGGTGTGTGAGAATGAAAGGACCGACTTCCCAGCAAAGGACATTTATAGGAATCATTGCAATCACCTGACAGGCAAGACTGAGGAAAGTGTTGTGGTGGAGTGAAACTGGGCTTCAGACCGGGGTTATATTACTGTATCATCCTCCAAACTACTGCATGGGCTCAAGTACAACATGGCACTCATCTCTTTTTTCACCCTCAGCAAACAGGGATTGCATTTATATTACGTATGAAGCCTGCAAGATCACCAAGCGATGGTTCAATACCAATGTGGTTTACTTAGGGCCATGCTTAAAGAACAGGCATCTCAAACACACAGCAATAGCAAATTGCTTGCTGAAAAGGTTTTGTGGTTCTTAGGGCTTTTATTTTTTTTTAATGGTGTGTCTTTCTTGCTTGTCTTTCTTGTCCTATCTTCTATACGTTTTATCAACAAGCCTGAGCAAACATACCTGACTGCAACTATCCAATGTATTTACTAAGTACACTATCAATACAGAGAGCTGCCCTTTCAACTCTTTGTCTACAGTTTATTTTCTCATATGCTTACAGAATAAGTGATTGATAAGACCTCCATGACACAGGCAGGTGACTGAAACATAAAGACAATGTGTTCCATCCAAAGTCTGTGTGTGAAGTTGGTAACAGGAAACTGTACCTGTATCTCCTCAATTCCCAAGCTGAAGTATTAGCCACTTTCTTTCCAAGCACTGATTACTTCTATCTGGCAGCTGTTGGAGTAATGCTGAAAGAGGAGGCTCTAGCCCCTGAGGAAATACTAAGCTGGAAGCTAAGATCCTTTTTCAGAGAAATTTATCTTGAAATTTGATTCAAGGAAAATTTAGTGTCAACTGTTTCCAGCAATCTAAGATGTCTGACTGTGCACAATTGCTGTAATTAATTACTGTGATCTTACAGAATTGGTTCTAATTAGCTGATGCTTTTCCACTAAGAATATATCTGAAGCATCTTCATATTGCAAATGCATGCCAAATTTTTCACCCAAGAGCACAAAGTTAGCAGCCAGTATACAGGAAATTTTGTGGGGTGGGGAAGACATAATCTAGCTGAGCTTGCTGTTGAATTCATATGATTGCAGAAAGTAAAACACCAGTCTGGGGACTTGGTCACATAACAGCCACCAAAATACATCACTAAATAAGATGAAGGATGAGTGTGAGCTGCTGGCCTGGGATTCAGAGGAACTGATTTAATTTCTATGCTCTGCCATGCATTTTGTGCACAATACTGTGCAGATCACTTGCCATCACGCTGCTTTATTTCCCTAAAGCAAGGAAGTAAAGGCTGTGAAGATTTTAGGGTTTAAGGGTTAAGGGGAGTTTTACTCAGAGCTTATGATTTGTGGCACAACTCGTACTGCCATGAAAGCTAACATCCCACCAAGGCTGTGAGGAGGCTGATGGCAAACATCATCCATGAGGAATTTTACTTCCAGAATACCCTCACATTGTTCATCACAGACTCTCACTTTGGAATTGTAAGACTGACCCATTTTTGCAGACTCTTGAACAAGGACAGGTTGGAGGGATGTGCCGATTTATTTCTGCAGGTTGCAGTGTCTGTGGAAATATTTCTTATGACAAGAAATGAGTATTTTCCCATCTCTGTAAAATAACTTTGCACTGTAACAGGTGATTCCTTTAAATAATAAGAAAGATAGTTTATCTTATAGGCCCTTCCATATCTCACCACATAAGAATTGTTATACTCACTGAACTTTCAATAGGATTGCTGAAGATAAACCCTCTTTGTTTCATTGTATCTTCACAAAAGCTTTTAAAAGTGTAGACATATCTACAGGAAACAACTAATACTACTGAAGCAGATGGATTTCTTTTTAAATAGGTTACTTTGCAGCCACTTTCTCTGCTAATTATTAACAGAAATGCTGATGTAATATCTACAGTGCTTTGGGACGCTGAATATTATCTAAAGTCCTTTTAAAAAGCATTTTAGAAGAATAAACCATATCTGAAATGTGAATTTAATCTGTAAAATAATATACATGGAAACTAGCTGCAGAAATTATTAGCTCACATTTCCCCAAGCAGTCTTGCCTACATATATATCTAATGCAATGTGAGAAGTACTGCTTCACAGTAATATCTTAATTTTGCTGATGTCAGTTTCTATTAAAGTATCCTAATAAGTAGTAACTATTCTGATAAATAAATGCATATGAAGAATAATTGGAATATAGATATCATACTAGAGCAATTCAGAGAAAGGTAATTGACTCCCATGAATTATTTCAGTATTTGATTTTATTCTCTTCTATGAAATTCTGCACACACACACATGCGCGCGCACACACACAGAGCAGAGTTTCAGGCCCAGGCAAGTCCCTGGGGCACTGCTGAAAAATGTAAGACCAGGGAAACCCCAGGTATGCAAATCAGCAGCCCCCTGTCTGCTGCAGATAGATAGATAGATAAGCCAGAAAGGCAAGGGGGGTGATTTTTACAATGTACCCAGTTTCTAAGACACTTCAGAACATGGTTTAGTGGTTATTATAGTGCTAGCTAGATGGTTGCTCTTGATGATCTTGGAGGTCTTTTCCAACCTTAATGATTCTATGATTCTGTATCAAACTCTCCAGAAAAATAACCTGATTTTGAAAGATCAGCAAATTCTCACCAGTAACTGTGGTGCCAGGGTGTTTCTGATAACTTAGCAGATACCTATCATGTATCTTGACAAAGGAAAATATAAAAACATTTAGGAGAGTCAGTAAGGAGGACAACAAGAAGTGTTAGAGAAAAATACTATGGAATAATCAAAAGCAAAAGGAAGGGAGAAACAATGTCTAGAAACAATTAAGCTAATGGCCCTGATATGCTTTCAGGGTAGTATCCTCTGTTCCAGATTCTCTTCTCAGCCTGCTGTCAAACAAGTACTCTGTATGACTTTCTCTCCCTCTCTGATTTAAGCCTTCTTTCTGAAGTGTTGGCTGTTTTTTCCCTCCTGCTTATTCACTCTTTACTCTTAGCAGTTCCTTGGTCCTGCTACCAAAGCACGCTTGAATTGTAATCATCTAGATTTCCATACAAATATTTTCACAGCTCCTTGTTGAACACCTCTCCTTTGTGCCTGGGATACCCTTTCAAACAAGTTCACAAGCCCATAATCCCTCTATCCCCCACTCCTCGACCTTGCCTACAACCCTAGTTTTACCAATCTACAAGTTGGCAATTGAAAGCAGCAGGCTATTAAGGGCTGAGGTTTACATTTTAAGACAAATTTTGAATACTTGACAGTTAAATTATTCACACAAGATATACGTCAGTGGGCCTCCAAAGCATTTCCATGGGTTCTGTTAACAAAAGGATTCTTTTAGGATAAGTTTAGCTTAGAGGGGTCATCATTCCTTTCTACTTTTCTAAGAAAAACTAAATACAGTTGTGACAACATATTATTCATTCATTCTGTAGCCCTTCTTTAATTTTTATTAGTGACCTTTGGGCTTAACTAATGCCAGGGCATTAGTTGAAGTGTTTTCTAATTAAATTTGAATGATAACGTTATAAAACCAATTACCGAGTCTATTCTAGACTGCAACAACAACAACAACAACATACTGAAGTATTTTTTTAAGGTGATTGAAAAAAATGAACTGCTCCCATAAGACTAGGCATTTGTGCTTCAATTTATCTTTTCCTTCACAAAAATGCTATTTGAAATAACTTTTGCTAAATATAGAAACTACTTTTGTAGAAGAAATCAATTATATTCTTAAGTTTAAATCTCATGCTCTAATGTATTGCTTTACCTTAGAAATGTGCCCTGGGGAAAATGCTTCTATTCTTCACTAAAAGTCCATGAATTACATTATGTAGAAATTATTTTATGATAAACGATTTACAATCTTAACCTAGAATGGTGTCTTATTCAAATGTCATCAGAAAATGGCACCTCACCCGCAGAAAGGAGTCAAGGGATCCATTCTCCATGTATTCAACTACAATCATTACTGGTCTGCCTGCAAAACAGAAAAGAAACACATTAGGATTACAGAGATATTATGGCCCTTTTATAATTTGAGCTGCTATTCACAGAAGTTAAAATATGTAACATATTTTCAAAATCCTCATTTGTATCACAAACACAATTACCTCTGCTAATCTCTAAGAACTGTTTTATATATATGTGGGTTTTTTTTTTTTTTTTTGTACTGGATCGACTGAATATGCATTGTTCACTCCAGTGTATTTTTCCCTTTAAAAAGATCAAACAAGAGTCCACTATTTCCAAATAGCAATACTTGCTGTGTAACATTTTGGAATATGTTTGAGTTAAGAAAAAAACCCCGTAATTCATCAGCTATGTTCAAGAAACTGTGAACTCAGTGCCATAATTTTCCTTTCAAAGAAAACTATCTCAATGATTTAGGTGTCTACAGATAGAAGGGGATGTCACAAAAAAAGCTCTCCTAGACTGGGTGTCTGTATTAGGTGTGTATAACCCAGCAAAACTTAATGGTTGTATATATGTAACATATACACAACATAAATCAAAGTTTTGCTCAACTAGCACAGCTTTCCTGTATGGTTACAGGGTGAGATCACATCCAAATTGAAGGAGAATAGCATGTTACATTTATTTCTTAAAAGAATGTTCAAATCCAAAGATAAACTTTTAAACTGGGTACTTAACTACCATTTCACAGTTGATACCCAGGAATAAACTTCCACTCTAGAACTGCTTGACAGGAGGGGCCCAATTAGCACACTAATCAGGCTACGTGAAAGGTTTTTAGAACTGTTATGTTAGTATTACAAAGAAGACATTCTAATATATGCAAAACTAATATAATGAATAACTACCTTAGTAGGATTGTGAAGAAGGTAAAAGTCTTAAAATGGGAAACTTTTCTTTCCTTGAGAATGCCTGTTTCTATTGGGGTTTGTGGGAAACCAAGTGTGTGCCAAGTGGTGACAAGAGTCCATCCATTTCCCTTTCTCAGTATAACAATAGGTGTTCCAATATTTTACCAATTCAAATGAAGTCTTTTTCATGACTGGTTTTTTTTTTTTTTTTTTCTCTTTTTTTTTTTCTCTGCCTCTCAAATCATGTCTCTGTTTTATTTGGACAAAGGGATAAGAAAGAAACACAGTGGTCAGGGTGAGAAATTGTAGAAAGGCATTACAACTGTTCCTGCACAGTTGTCCCTTTCAGTACATCAACTTTCCATTCAGTTTGGTTAATAAACAGCCACAACATAGAACAAGCCACAGCCAGGTGCTTCTCCTGGTCTGCTAGAGCTAACCTGGAATTTTTATTATAAAAAAATGTATAAGTCATTTCTCTGTCTGTCCCAGCATGCTGAATTGCAGTTCCAGGTACCCCAGTGATGCTCATTCATGGAGCATAGTCTCGTCCTTCTGGAGTTCCTCACAATATTATCTCATTTCTTCTAATAGATTTTGGAGTTCTTTCTGTATTCATCCACCCTCCTGTTTAGGGCCTCAATGAATACAGCAGTACTTCCTAATGTTGGCACAGTAGTACTTTTTTTTTCTGTGTGAAAATTCTCAGATGCCTTAATAGTATTTTTGAATAGCCTTTCTGAAGTGTGAAGAATTACCAGCTTCTTTTTTTTTTTAATTGAATGTTTGGTCTCAGCTGCAGATGTGCATCTGCCACCAAATCAATTTATATTCATCTGCATCCATTGGTTATACCCTGGTTTTGCATTATAAGCTTAAATGATACATCACTTTTAAGCTCTTAGAGATCACAGCATTTTTAAAATAAATGTTTTCTTTATTTCAGCTTGCTAATGATGACTAGCTGTATAGCCTAGTCTCTTCAGTTTCAAGCACGAGTGACCTAGATTCTCTTACCTTTACCATTTGCTTACTGTCAAGATGCTGACATCACCATATGAAAGGAATATTCTATAATCTACAGAAGTAAACAAATGACAGTCTGATGCTAGAGGATCTTATGACGTGCAGAACTCTGTCAAGCAAATAGTAATTTCTAAATAGTTGCAGACAACAGCACCTTGGAATATAGAGGGGTGTAAAGCTGGCCTTCAGATTTGGTCAGTCATTAAGTTACCCAGAAATTTCCCTTTCTGGGTAAATCAATAACTGAAATGCTTTTATGCAAGATTTGCATTTGAAGGGAATGACAAATGGAGCTGTTGAGTTTCAAAACAGTGGCCCTAGTTTCCTGTTAGTAATGTTTTGTCACCCTACGCTTTCCAGAAGCTATTTTGTAAGGTTCTCTAGAGGTTCATGGGCTCTTGTTACATCTTTTGTGCTCTTTAGATTTGTATCTTTCAACACAAATTATTTTCATTTATTTTGTAAAAGCAATTTCTAATTCTTCTGTGATCTCTCACAAAATACTCCCCCCTCAAAAAAAACCCCAACAAACTGTACTTCACTTTGATCAGATCAACAGTATGAACTTCTAGGTTATATGAGAAGTATCTATATGTATTTATCCGTGAAGTTTAAAAAAAATGAGATTTCAGTATTTTTCAGTGGATAATGTTTATGAGTTTAGGCTGCTTGATGTGTTCCTTTAATAACTTGAAATGATATATGCCTTAACACAAAACCAGTTCTTCCATGATAGCACAGGAATGGCATGGTGTGGTAAATACACCAAAATAAGTAGCATTGCAAAGATGTTGATGTATATTGGAAGACCAGTATATCATTACATATTCAGGAATTTTGGTGAACAATAAATTTAGTCACTTAGACTGGAGGCTCCCCACAGACTCTGCCTGTATCTCTTGTGATCCTACCTAAATCTTAAATTAACTTGATAAAAGATTTTGTCAAGCGACCACAAAAATGAACCCAGCTTTGTCGCTTGATTATCTTAAGCAAAAATCTTAAATGTGGATTGTAACACTGACTCCTCAAATGATCTTCTCTTAGTGTGCCAGCACTTGATAAAAGACATCCTATTTTGGCTGCAAGTTTAATGTATCACTGAAGGTATCTGTGTATTCCAAGCTGGACCATGACAGGCAATACAGTGAGAGTTTCAGTCAGTGTAGTATTTGGTCTTTGGAACACCTGTGATCAGCAGTATCTCAGCTATTGTTTCGGTTGCTAGAAGATATAGTAAAAAACTATGCTACACAGCAGATTCTAGAAGGTGCATTTATCATCAGTGGTAATACACAGAAAACAATTGTTTCCCAATAATTTTATAGGTTTACAAATTTCATACAAGGATCTCTAAACATTTTACAAATGCAAGTACATCAAGTGTCAGGAAATGCAAGGTAGGACACATCTTGATTTCAGAGGTGTGGTAGGAAAAACAGGTTCAGAAAAGCACGTGGCCCTCTCCATCTAGTCACTACAGTATTACCCAGCCAGGCTGTGTTTGGTTACCGATACACAACACTGTGTTTTCTTCCCTAGATTGGTAGCCTGTAGAGGCACTTGAGTGATTCCATTGTGCATTTGCACAGACTCTCCAGTTCACAAAAGGTTGAATGAATGGGACTAAAAGTTGTCTCTGGAGACGCTGTCTGAGATGTGAGGATGAGCAGCTGACTCTGATACATCCAAGGTCAGAATCCAACATGGGGCATCTCATTTCAGAGACCAAATCATCAGTCCCAGGTGCAGGCAGTGGGACAGACTGGACTGCAGTCTGGGATGGCCTAATCTCCAAAGGGTCCGAGGGTGACAGCCAACCCAGGGCTTGTGTCGAACAAAGTTTTGTAAGGGAAAAGGCTATAGATGACATTAGTTGATGTTGGTTTCATTTTAGCTGCAAACAGAAGTTGTTATCCTTCATACTGTGGTACAATTTGAGTCCAGAAAAGGTTAAGGTCTGTGCTGAACCCTGTACAAATGCAGAATACTGCTTTTGCTTTAAGGAGAACTACAAAATTGACTTTGAAAAATACTACTGAGAGATTTCTGAACCAGCATAATGTTTGCCTCTAGACAAAGGGAAAAAAAAAAAAAGAAAAATATAGTATTATTTAGATTCCATATTGCTGTCATGGTACTAAGAAGGATTAATTCCTCATCCTCAAAACAAGGAAAGGAATGAAAACTGGGGCAAGGGGCAGAGAACTCTCTGAGACTGGAAAGCAATCTCAGTTTTATCATAGGGTAGGCTAATGCAATTTTGGAAGGCACTGAATTATTTTCCTGTATTTACGATTGCTTACACATACAAAACACAGCCACCTTCACCTAAAGAAACAGGTTTAAGGACAAACAACAGTGGGAAGCAATACAGATGGGAGTCAGAAAAGCACTCAGGGCTCGTCAGGACGGCACAGGCTGCAGCACAGTGACAGCCATGCCAGAGCTGCCTGAGTCTGCTACATAAGCACCTGTGAGAGCTGACACATAGCACCGGGGAACTCGGTACAGACAAGACAGCATGTACCAAAATGCACTCTGGTGACCAATGATGACTGCCCTCTGTGGCATGGGTGCACATCACCAGATAGGTGGACACACAAACTCTAGTTTAAAGAGTTGACCAATTCAGGTGAGTGTTTTCACACAGATACTGGCATAGGCACCAGATAATTACTCAAAGAATTGGGTTAATTTTACAGTCAAGATCCACATAAGAGGAGGTGTGGAAAAAGGACACTGAAAAAAAGGTGTCATCTTGGAGTAAGGACTTGAAATAAGACAGAGGTTAAGAGCATCTAGGAGCTAAAAGCTACAGATGCTGCTGGAGGAGTGCACAGAACATTTCTGAAGTGGGAGCAACAGAATATAAAAAGGTTTGAATGATTACATCAGTCAAACAAATAATTCTTGAAGAAGTTTTAGATACCTAGCAGTGTAGAGTAGGTAGTCTTTCAAGAAAATTGGCTTTTAAAGTAGAGGAATTATAAAGTGTTCTGAGGCAATAGGTTTTAACCACACACATGGATTTTACACACTATGTGTATCACATTTAGCATATGCAGCACCTTATTGTAACAAATTTAACATTTTACTACATACTTAAGATAACAATATGAAATTATAATCACATTTATACATGACATACTGACACCATAGCCACATTCACCATTTTTGTACTTTCTGTGAAACTATCAATATCCCCACTCCAGACATGTGCACAGGACATTGGCTAAAGCAGCTTCCTGTCCTTGCACATGGAGAATCTCTGGCTCCTGCAGATCCATTTTGGACTCCAACTATCTCAGAAAGCCAGGTTGAATAAGCAAGAGAATTATCAGTGCTTGGCTTGATGCAGGAAAAGGACATGAATTTCATTGCTTAGATGAATCTGTGGAAATTGTGGGGGTTATTCATTGTTTGGATGCAACTACTACCTTGTGACACTGACTGGTTTTGACAAGGTGAGTTTTCTTCCCTAAGAAAATTCTTTAAGTGGAATTCTTCCACCCAGTTGCACTGCAATACTGTTCAAATAAAAATAGCATAAATGACAATCAATCTGTATTGATGTCACACCACCTCAGAATATGTTACTTTGTTATTTTGTATTTTCCATTGATCAATCTGCTTGACTATTTTTTAAATATGCAGAAATGCAAAGAAGAAAAAAGAAAGCCATGCATTGCAGAATAATATAAAATACCAATTACATTTAAAACTCATATCATATATATTTTAGTTCTCTTTCTGACTTTTTTTCCACAACACAAGTTTTTGATAGTGTGTAATTTAACTGAGTGGTAGAGTGATGAATAAGGAGGAGAATTTGTCACATCAATGACAAAATATTTAGTTTGTTGTCTCCTGTTATCATTTGAAATAATGCAGCAACACCCACTATAATGATGTTTTATGAAAGACCAATCCTTCAGAAAGAGTAGTTAGTAAATGTTAATTTCTACAGTTTTTACTTATAATGAAAACTTTATTACCTGTTATGGAGAATAGAACTGTTAACATAAACACAGGATACATATTCTTCCACTTAAAATAGCTAAGGTTGGAATCTGTTCTCTAGTTCATATAAGAAAATAATTCTTCACCACTTCTGTGCCTCAGAAAAACACAGCCTTATCAGACCTTTTTTTTTTCACTTAGAAGCCATATTCTGCTTTTGGTCCCCCACTAACTTATGTTCTTCTAAAGAGATAAGACTAACAGAGCAAAATGCACAGGCACTCCTCCCTTAGGTGGTGCTGGGCCTTTCAACACACCAAGAGTGTGCAAAGCATCCACAGCAAAAATCTGCATCCTTCACTGAAATGCCCAGCCAAGGTATTCCTAGCTCTCACACTAGTTCCATTCATTACATATCACTTCAAATAGAAGAACCACTTGCCATGGCCCAATTTTACTTTTTTTTCCCCTGCATTTCTACTTCCCAGCCTTATATCTTTGGAAAAAAAAAAAAAAAAAAAAAAAAATTCTTCAAGTTTCCATTTGTTGGGTTGGTTATCTCTGTTATCTCTTTCTACATATTTATTAGCATTACATACACTGTATGGATTAATAACGTTCCGTTTTATTTCTACTGCTTGTGTTTACATGAATACTGTAAGCAGAAGTAGAAATACCTTAAACATTAGGGCAAGATGGCTTATTGGAATTCTGAAGTACACATGGGAGGGGGAACAAGAGCGGATGTGTTTGTAGACCAGTTCTGAAAGCTGCTGCATGAACTATTCTGAGCACATTTTAAGAGGCTTACACTGTTTTTCAAATACTAACCTATGAAAAGGTAAATCCATACTATGTATGGTGAAAAGATGAGGTGAAGTGACTTAGCCAATATATCACAAAACCCAAGTCCTCAGCGTGCAAGAAAAAGCTGTGGGAAGCAGAGTATCTGCAAAAAATGTGCATAAAGAGGGCTTCTCATTGTCTCCATGTTCCCCTTGACCCTCAGAGGGAGGGGCCAGTCTGTGACCTTGAGATAAACTGATGTATTTTAAAAAATAATCTGAATTATGGCACTTGCCCAACAACTTCCACAGATTAATGATCAGCAACAGTTGCTGGTTGCATAAAAATCTTTGTCACGTACCCTGGAGCCATTCTTTCATCCCTACGCCTTATAAAGACCACCTATTACTAACTTGAAAGAGGTTTTAAGAGATGACAAAATCACAAGTAAGAACAATGAACAGAGCTCAAGGACTGCATTTTTAACCATCCTATCTCAAATACTAGCTTATATCATACGATTTTAAACCAAGACTTCTCAGCATTAAGGGCACCCTTTAACAGCACATAAGTACAAGGCACAGTGTAAACTAGTTTCTTTTCAAGAATGGGTAATTTGTTAATGACTAGCCACCAAAGAGTTGGCTGCTCAGTTGTAATTTAATTATGTGCTGTGGAAAAAAATAAAACAAATAAAACTGATTTTGACATAAGATGTATATTGCTTGAAATTTGACATATGACCCTGAAGAACCCAGCACTTTCATTTTAGCACTGAAGCAAAACACAATTAAAAAAATCCATAGTATTAACAGATTCTGTTCAGGTTCAGTTGAAGAGTGATACTTTTGCCAAGTTAGATTAACCAAACCAATTAATCTTTTTTTTTTTATAACTGAATTTCAGCATATTTTCACATTTCACCCTTAAGTTACTCTTAACATTTTCAATGTTCATACCACTCTACATCCTCTTGTGGAAAGAGTAAAGGATGTTCTTTTATTCAAAATTAGTCCACAGCATCTGATTGCATCATGGATTACTTGCCCTCCTGAGTCCAAAGCATGTAATGGAATTTAAACAAAATTAAGTCTGTGTATCAAGGGCTTCTGCACATCAGCCACTCAGTATGCCATGATACATAACAGGTACTTATGGGACATAGGAAACAACGTTTATTTAATCTTTATTGTGAATTTACCCATTATCATAGGTGCATTGTCTTTAGAAGCTGTAAGCTACAACAGAAACTTGAAAATGAGCAAAATCCATACATAAGGTTAAAGTAAAACAGGTTTTTGTGCTTTCATAAATATAATGACATTTTAATCCTATTCTAAAATGTCCAGGCATTTTTTGATTATTCATTACTATACCTGATTGTGATCTTTATAAGATTCTGACATCTTGCTCTTCAGAATATCCTTTATGTATTTTTTCTATTTACCATTTGAGCACGTATGTTTTGCTCCTATTTGCCTTTGTTCTACATGAAGTTTAAAACTCTAAGCTATATAAAACTGATGATCCACCACCTTAGCTTTCATTGTTTATTAGAATCTTGCCGCTTTCTACAAATGAGAAAGACATAATTTCTCATTTCAAGAATCATCAGTGGAAGCCACATATCAATATTCCTGAGGTTTCCGAAATCCACAACGGAAGCTATGGTTCTAACAAGTGTGAGCTGCTAAATTAAAAATTCAGAAAACAAAACATCATGAGTTGGGGCTCCAAAAAATAAATGATGCACTGGACCTAACACTGTGACACTTTTGTGACCTCATCTTTTTTTTCTTATTTCTCTTTGAGCTTTTGTACCTTCGGGACATGGAGGGACCTGTTCTCAAAGTTGTCCAAGTCTCATTTTTATCATGAACATAAGCCAAGAGTTACAATGAAGAGAGGTTAAGCAGCAAACTTTAGATGTAGAGGGTTTAGACAAACATACACATCTTGAAGAAACAACAAAAATGTGAAAACTCATTGACACATGAAGAAGAAAAGCAGAAGCATTCATCTCTCATAAATTGATTCCTTTAACTGTGGAGACATCTCCACAGACAGCAATATCTAGATGTTTTCTGAGAAAGAAAAAGGCAATTCTAGGGAAGAAGTCAAGTTTTCATAACTATGCATCACAAATAGGTCACATGAGGCCAGAATTGTCTAGTCTTCATCAACTGTATAAGGCATCTAAATAGCCTTGTTAAATACCAGTGGGTAAAATCCAAAATTGGGCAGATTATTTCCCATACACAGTATTTGGGCCTAGGAATGGTATTTCAGCAAGTTGAAGCTGGTAAAGGTATAATGGTTTCCTACCTAAAACAGACCAAAAAATCCTAAATATTCAACTTAATTATTCCCTCTGTCTCTCACCTCACAAAAAGTCAAACAATTCTGAATCCACTTTCATATCCAATGCTTTAATGTTAGGCTAAAAAAGGAGCTCAGATTCTTTTTTTTTTTCCCTTTCACCTTGAAACAAAGAATAACTGTGTAGTTAATTTATAATACATTTCTGCATGTATCCATCAGGCTCCTCCAGCTTTCTTATTCCTAACTTTCTGCTCCTGTTATTAATGAACAGCAACTTGCTTCAATTCACTGTCTTATTACAATAAATTATCACATTTTTTGTAGTCAGATTTGTAAAAATATGCAATTGTAGTGTATATTATGTAAAAATGACCACATATGCAAATAAACTTTTCTGAACTTCTAGGGCTAAACTGTTTGGAACTATTTGTGATAATCATCTGAGCATGAAATCAGGTATTTAACTAGGGTGAAGGAGGTGAGGGCCACCTTTAGAAAGGAGGTGAAGACCTCCTTTTATCACACCCTACACTCAGAGCTTAATCCCATTTCTACAGTTCATGCTAAACCCTAATGGTCCAGCATAAAAAAAAAAAAAAAAAAAAGTTTCTTTCACTACTCATGTTACTTATAACTCATCCGTATTTTGGTTCTGAAGTACTTCCTGACTAGAAGAAAACTCCATATACGGTAGAACTTCTATCCTCAGAGAATATATGCAGTTATGTATCAGTAGTACGGTTTATAGGCTAGGCATGCCAGTGAAATAGCACTGAGGATGGAAAGAATAAACTGGAAGAACCATTTGGCTCAGATATCCTATAAAATGCATAGGTAATAAAAGAATCAATTTGTTAGTAATTGAGAAAGGATTATCCATTTTCATTTAAAACCAAATACTGCAGTTTAGGTGCAGGAATCCAAAGTAGGGAAAAATGCATTAACTGAAAAAAGAAAAAAAAAAAAAGAAATTACTTTTCTCATTATTGGAGTACCATAATTATAGTTGACTTTCACTATGAACAATTCCTCCTTGATGGTTCTTGTTGAGTAATTTTGTTCAATAAGGGTCTGTCAATACAATTTGCTTTCAATTGTCAGTTTATACAATATCAAGAATAATGGGCTCATTCAAGTGCACTTGGAAATTGTAAGAAAATATTAATTTTAGGGAAAAGAAAACTGATAATCATCTGGTTTAGTATTCTACATTTATGCCCTATTTTTTTGAGAAGCTCCCTCTAATAAATGTGAACATTATAATGCACATTAGACAAACAGTTATAGACATCCAGGCAGTAAAACACTGAAAACTCTGTATAATGCACTTTATGTGGAGGAGGAGTCCTGTCATTACCTACTCCAAGACAGCAGTGAACAAACTGTCCTGTATAATTTCTAAGTTTCTGATATGTGAGTACATTCTCATTTCCTCCATATAATAGGGTTTGGGTTTTTTTTTGAAGTTCACAGGGGTGGGTGGATTGTTTTATTAAGCCTAATTTCTTTACTTCCAATTTTCTTAAAATGTAAAAGAGCTGGATAATTAAGTCTTTCAAAATAAGTGGTAGGAAATAACTGATGCTCATACTTCATTAAAAAAGTCACATCAAGATATTTTCACAGAAGATTCAGAGAGGTGATCTCTGAATGATGCAGCTGCTGACTACATATGGAGATCAAAGGATTCACAAACAAATTGCAACACTGATGTTCATAAGAAGATGTGTATGGAAAAAAATAGTTCAGATATTTTTTCCCCTCTTCTGCTCATGTAGTTTGAATGCTGAACAGTATGAAGGAGGTGGGTGGCTGCTTAACAGGAACTTTTCCATAGTTTCTCATAGCCTGACACCCATCTCTAGTTGAACTTGTCAACAAAAAAAAACAGGAAAAGAGCTTAGCTTGAAAGAAACAGCAGGAAAGGTATTTGCTTTCCCTCCCTTCCTTTCCAACTCAGCAAGCTTAACAATCTATCTGAAACTCTTCAAAGACAGAGGTGTATCATAAATTCTTTTATCTGTAACTTCTGCCAGGCAATATAGTTATGCATTTACATAACAAACTCTTTACACGTGACTGAAATCAAGAGCTGCCAATACACAGCAAGAGTAGTAGGGCAAGAATTTCCCCCAGAATGGACCAAACAACACAGTACTTAGTTTGGAAGAGCTGGAATTTGAAGAAATAGATGCAGCACTAGGCAATTCAGTTATTTTGTTTTTCACAGCATGCAGACATGTATATGTTTGTATGTGTGTATGTGTAATTATGAAGGAAGGGGTAAGCTTCCACAGCTTGTGCCAGTGTAAGTATGTTGAGTGTAAACTGCTGACTGGTTTAAGAATTCTATTTAATATATGCAAGGATATTACTTGAGAAAAAGTGTTTACAGCATATGTGAATCTATCTGTCATTATAGACCTGCATCAATCAAGTCCTGTGAATTTGTATTGCTAACAGGCAGAATAACTAGAAACTAAGCAACTTGTGACATAAATGATAGGTGAATCAAAAGGAAGCTATTGTCTGAAAATGGGCTCAATTTTGCAAAAATCTAGGATAGATATTTGAAGGCCTGCTGCAAACTTTGCTTCTAGTGAAATGGCTGTATAACAGTGTCAGAGTTTTGATTTAACTATCAAATATAAGCATTATTGCATTAGCATAGTTATGTCTAGGCTTAAAAAACACCTATGTTTGAGGCAATCTATTTATGCAGAAAGATGGAACGCTCGTGCCAGCTGCATAAATTAATCTTTAAGTTGGCTAAATGGGGATACCTTTTACAAAAGTGAACCTCTGTACAATGCAGAAGCAGACACCAAATTTCACAAAAGTGAACATCAGCTGTCAGTGCAATGGTAAAAGAAATACACTCCCCCCCACCTATTGAGTGAAAAGTAGGAAGTGAGAAAGGGGAATCAATAGCTATATTGCCCTGCTGAGCTGTTTTCTGGATACTTATTGAAAGCAGACTTTCCAGTTTATTTCTGTGTTTCACTTAAACCTGTGAGGAATTTTATAAAAAAAATAGATGTAAAATCATTTTGTCTTTAGTAAGGAAGAAACTGCTAAATAATTTGAAGTAAATCTGCCACTTAGTTTGAGTCAAAGGTTCTGATTTATAATAAACAACATCTCATTATCTTTGTTCCCAATGACCCAAACAGCAGAATAATGCAAGTATTTTAAGCCTTACATGTAGTTAAATTCAATGAAATGTGTAACATAAGCTATATGTGAAATAATTAGGTTATAATTCATCAAAGTTATGAAACATTAAGTAGTTCTGTTATCCTTATGCAAGCTACTGCCCAATATGAGCCCCACATCTCAGATAATGGAGGTGGGGTCACTGTGCTATCAAAGGCAGCAATCGAGCATGCTTCCCTCCAGTACCACTACACAAACAGCAATCCTCTCAGTTTGAAAGAGAGAGGTTAAGCCTCACAGATAGCATCAAGATTGCGGTGGGAAGTTATTTTGCCTGTCTGTTGCTGTTCTAACAGCCAGACGCTGGCATGATAACACAGCTATCACTGCTTAAATATCTTCTTGGAGCACTGTTGCCTTGGGTGTCTTTTTCCTTGGTAAAGCAATGCTCAGAAAAAGGTGAGAAGTTTAGTGGGTTTTGATACAAAGGAACAAAAGGTACATCCCTTCTCTGTTTGTACTAAGTGATTAAGGATTCAAGGATGAACTAATATTTTCAGCTGAATCATGCACACTAAGAGATTCAGTTCTGAGTTGCTCACATCCCAAATCAGTACTGCCTTCAACAGATTTTTAGGGTTTCTTTCCAAAATGCGGTAAATACGTGAGTTTTGTGCTCACATGTACAGCAAAGCTGGTTTTATCAGTTTAGAAAGTTATCATGAAATGGAAATGGCATCCTCTGGTCATCTCTGTAACAAAGGGATGCAATTCAGAATTAAGACTGTGCTTAATGCAAATACAAATATGATACAGTAAAAAAAAAGGAAGAGTTAAATAGCAGCACTACAGATAAGATTGTTAGGGTACATTTGTTAAGAGCAATTTGTGATCTGTACTGTAGAGTTTCATGCCACCTGACCCCCACATACACTCTTTCTCAAAGAGTATATCTCATCCATTGGATTTATCACAGTTCTTCACTGTCTTTCAACTACTTGACAATCCAGAAGTGAGCAGTATCTCCCTTTCTGTGGGGCTGCTGCTTGGCTCATTTTTTTGTTGTTGACATGATCAAACAATAACATTTCCATTACCTTGCTAGGTCTTATATTGCACATGATGTAGCTGCATTTCCATTTTTTTCTCTGTTTTGACTATTTCATCAGATGGAATCAGAACTATTAGTAAAAGACATTTAAAAGCAAGAAATTATAAACCATTTTTTTTTAAGCAAACCACATTTAAGAGTTCCGAATTAAGTCCAAAAAATGTGATAAAAAGCTTTACAAGCACTCAGAAAGCAATGCTGAGGACTTTAAAAAATAAACTTGTAGGTAGGTACGTAGTTGACAAACCAGTTCATGAATGCAGTTAAACAATTTGTAATCTAATAGAACCAATGATGTGCTATACATAACACCACGTTCAAAACAGAGAATTCTATAGGGCCTGGAGTATTTTCTCCTCCACAGAACTGTTTGGTTACAGATACCTATCTCATCATCACGCTGACTGCCAAAATAGCCTAAGGGCTATTAAACGTTTTGAGATATACCAAGGAGAAAAAAAAAACAAACAACTATTGAAAGTATTTTACAGACTGTTGACAAAAGACAATCAAACAGTCATAAGACACTGGAGTTGCTGAGAAGCTTCTATTCAAAGAAAGTAAACAAAGAAAAAATAGTATTTTTAAAAAGTAAGAATAATCTCATATTAATGAGGCCTATAATTACTGCAAAAGATAAATGGGCATAGAGAAGTAGAACAGTTTCTTTTGTATAGCAAATCAATAACATTATGTAATTTTTCAATTTTCCCTCTTTCACTGTGAGAGAATTTTTGTCTTCAAGAAAAACTCTAAGTAGCATTAAAGGTAAGATGTCCTGAAAGGATACAGGTGTGACATTAGCCTATGTACAGATTAATTTTACACAGAAATATGTAGTTTGGAGAGAAACAGAGCTTATCTTTGTTCCAGTTTTAACTATAATTAAGATACATATACTGATTCTTCAGTTGGTGGAAGATGTCTCCAGAAGAAAATGGATATAGCCTTTCTGGGAAATGATACCTCTTACTTGTCCTTCTTTCCTGTTTCAGCCCAGTATCTGACAGTAGCCCATTTATCTGGTATGGTGTTCTCATTTTTGGCCTACACTCAACCTTACACCAACCCTCTGGGGTCCTTCGTGCCATCAGACAGCTGTGCCTCTGCTGGGGACCTTGCCAGAGACAATGCAGAATACCATGCTGGCAACAGAAGCAATAGGTTTTCTTACTCATTTTAAGAGAATTACAGTAGTTCAAATGGTGATAAAAGTTGTTATTAAAAGTTAAAGTGGTTTTCATGAGAAACCAGTTGCAACTACAGAAGCATACAAAGGATTTGAACACTATATCAATACATAATTAGATTTTCCCTTTCCAAATTTGTTTTCCTTCTATGTTTTAGCAAGGGAATGTAAATTTTTTTAAGATTCAAAGAGTTTAATAAAATCCGTTATTTTGTAGAGGAATTTTTAAAATTATGTTTCCCTAGTGCTTCATGAAGTGCATGAGTGGAGGATACCAGGCTGTCTTTTCCAATATGAAGGATGACACTTAACTACAGATAGTTTCCCATACAATTTCTCCTATATATTGATTCAGTAAAATGGTTAGTTCCTGAAAAGTAATTTATTTTTTTCTATTTCCTTTCAGTTTGGCTTTTTATTGGAAGTGTAATCCAATTTCCCTATCTGACCAATACCAAATATTGTTTCCCTAGGTTGTGCGGAGAGATGGGGCAAAGGGTGAAGGGAAAAATTGATGTGGGGGAATAGGCTGGAATACCTACCAGAGGAAATGCTGGGGGGTAAAGATCCACCCCCTGACACTGGATGTGAGGCCAGGATGCTATTTAAAAATCCCGCCCTCAGGAATCTCGAAAGAGACTTCACCCCAATGGTCGGAAAGGATCCTTTTAAAAAGATAGAAATGATCATTAATCAAATGACTTGTTCTTTGGCTGCCAAAAGAAGTTGACTGTTTAAAGAAAGAATAACCAAATTTCTGCAGAATTAACAGTGGTTTCACTGGAACAGTTCTTACAGAAAGCAGTTAAAAGTCTTTGCTTTTTAACCAAGTTATACAACACACAGCTTTAACCATAAATAGGTTGTTCTCTGCATACTTTGCAAATGGAGAATTCCAGCACTTCTATGAGGAATATTGGATATTCATAATGCACTGTAACCCACTCTACCATAGAGGCATTTTACAGTTTTATATGTAAATCAGAGAGACCACTAGAGGTGAAGTTATAGCAGCAAAGCTGTATTTTAAAGCCACTTGACAAACCACCTGACAAAAGTCATGTCAGGCAAGGGGAGAAGGGGAACCAGAATTGCAGCTACATTACTGACTTCTGTGTCAGGGCAGCTACATCAGCCAGAGCTTCTACTGCATCTCCTAACATCTGTCAATATGTTGATGCAGGCAAAACCCAGGAGTGCAGACATGGCCCCTTTCTGCTTTGCTTTCACAAGAAGCTTAACACATCTTACACTTTCAATATAATAAATTTTCTATTCTTCTAGTTGCCTAAATGTACAGTTTATTTCTGGCAACAGTGATTATCTTCTCCTCCTGTTTTAAAAGAAGTACTCGTGACATATCTATTATTGTGATGATAAACAAGGACTCATTTGATCCACTGTTTCAGCTTTTAGTGTATGTACAGAAATCTAAAGGCAGCATTTCAGCTAGTTCATATTAGTGCTCAGTTAATGCCAGCATCAAAGACAGATCTGAAATGAGAGCTATATGCATCTTGCTTAAAAGTAGAGTCAAGATTCTCTCACCCTGCAATAATTTAACTTGACAATCAGAATCATACGTGCATTTTTTGCAAGCATATCAAGGAAGCATCCATCCAAAAATTTAGGCAATGACAAGACTGTTTTAATCATCTTGCAGGTATTATCTTATTATCTTGTAAAAGACAGAAAACATCTTTGTATTTATTTACAATGAGAAAAAAAAAATGGTCCTCTTAAAATGTATGCAACAGTTTGGTGTTTTGTTTTGTTTTGTTTTGTTTTTTTTTTAACTGATAAAAACATGGTGAGGAAAATTTAGCCTCAAAACACACATTTGCTGAACTTAAAGCAGTCTAATAGAGCTTTGAATATTTCTCTTTTATTTTCAAGCAAGTGTTCTATTGTTTCTCCTCAATAGACTTGCCCTTTACATGTTATACCTGCTGCAGTCTGTGGAAAAAAGAATACATTTAATTAGTGTTCTGGATGCAGTATTTTTATATCTGATGGCCAAAGATAAGGCATAAAACTTCTTCCCTTTGGCCACTCCAGAGAAGCCTTTGGCATTCTTGCAAAAGTGTTTTCAAATTCCAGGGCTTTCAATTTAAAGTATTTTCAGGAGGGATCATGGATAGAGAGTCCAGAATACAATATATAGAATTAACTTTAAAATGGATTTCAAATTCAATTTTAAAATGGAAAATTGTTTCATTAACTTCAAGATGTTTGGTAGTAAACAGCATCTTATATCATGAAGGCTAAATAATGAAAATATGAAGACTTCCCAAATAAAACTTTGCTTCTCTGTTTCAAAATATGACTAATGCCAACCAGAAAGTACACCCATTGTAAGCCCCATGCCGTATGTACAGACCTTCAGAAAAGCCAAACAGCTGGAGCTTCATCACTGACATTTTCCTGCATTTAAATGTAGGAAATAACTCAAGTTTCCTGGTAGTCTTACAGTAAGTTACTTTGTTATAGACAGTAGTGAAGACAAACCCAAATTTATTTCACTTACTGTACATATTCAGAAAGAAACCAAAAAGCAGCAAATATTTAGGCAAACCAACCTGTGATTATTAAGAAGAGAGATAGATGGCTAAAATTATAGAGGTTTTATAAGCAGAAAATAACAAGAAGAATACATATAAATAATGTTTTTCTCTCACACTTAAAAGGTAAGATACAGTTGTGAAGCATAATGCTTTGTGTCATTTGAGATGCTCTAGAAAATCTGACACCTTCACATCTGAGTGGCAGACTTCACAAGATGTGCAAGAGATTTGCACTCTTTCAAAGCGGCATCAAGAGGCAAAGCAGCAGTTGGGTATCCAAGAGCAGTCACCCAGTGTCATTTTAGGCAACTGAATCCCATCCAAATAGTCTACTGTCACCTCAAAAATGCCTCTAAGTAGAACAGAGTTAGAAGAACTAGACCTCATATAATCTCTCCTAGAAGTTCACAGCTTCTGAAAAGGACAAGGTTGGTAACATTCAGACCTGATCCATCAACATAAAAATGCAGACAAAGGATGAATTTCATTCATCTTAGAATATAAATAGTCCTATATTAAAATACAGCATATGCTCCAGAATGAACAAATGGGGGCTTTTGGTATTATCACCTCCACAATGTGAAGAAATTTTGAGACTGTATTAGATGATTATATATGTGGAAGTCAATTAACATTGCAGGTAGCTGGGAAAGAAAATTAATTCTCATAAATCCTATCAATCACCACCAGAAGTATAGGGATTTGATAAGAGCTTTGGGCATTTAAAGTAACTTGAAAGCTTATTCAATTTTTTACTTGTTTACATAAACATTCGTGAAATATTTGAAAGAAAATATGAAACAAAAAATTGTATTCAAGGCAGGAAGAGATAAAACTCTCTGCTAACACAACACAGAGGAAGGGAGGTGGGATCATGATATTAAAAAGAAAACACCAACTTCTCAGAAATATTATAAACTTCTATGTGGAGATAAATGAAGAAGAACTGCATTTCTTTCTATGTGACCATTTATATTTTTTTTATTGGACAATGAAGATGTAGTCTTCTCTCTTTTCCCAAATTGGAATCATGCTTAGCTAAAGTCCACCAAAAATGTGCCTGCTGCTTTATATCCAGCAGCTTTATGCTCCAAATTGCAAAAGTAATATTCATTTTTTAGAGGTGTATGCTTGCAATAGAAATCTTAATGCTTAATTTAAACAATCTCTTCAAAGCAATCACACTGTGTGCTTTCAAGATGCTAAGATATTACTTCTTTAGTTAAGCAGCTTTCTTAAGAAATGCCATTCTGTCAGTGCACATCATACGAAGACCCATTCTTTACACCCATTCTGTTGTTTTGTGGAAAAATTAACGGTTTTGCAGTGACTGCAGTGACAGTAATGGCAAGTACTTTTAGTATCAGGTCTTACTGGCTCTAAACTGGGAAAAAGAGACATGAATATTAAGACACGATTCCTCAGTGCTCTGAAATATAGATGTTATTTAGCAGTTTAGAGGCATGCTTTCTTGAGAAAAAAACCCAACCTCTCCCTCCTCCAGTTATACACTATGAACATTATGCCACTTTAACATGGGCAACTACATTAGTTACAGATATTAGTTGGAAAAGTGCATTGAAACATTAAAAATATATGGCAATAGTCTAAATAGTTCACAGTTCATGAAGTATACACCATTTACTGAGTCCTGTGATACCAGTTTATAACTCTCTGTAAATTCTACTGTTTCACAATTATTACAGTTAAGTGCCTGTGCTCAGAGGCAGTGGGGGAGTGCTGAATCAATTAGCCTGCCTTCCACCTTCATCTGTTGTTTCAGGGGGAATATCATCCCACAAATTGGGAGAATTTGATAGGGAAATCACTGGTATAGCATCCTAAACTGATGTCATTTTAGTAGCTTATTATCACAGAGAGCAGAAGGGCAAGAGTATACAGCTGCATAAAGGAAATACATATGCTTAGTTCAGCTCCAGAGCACACACATTAATTCACACATATTTATTAACACTTGCATCACAATAGCATGGCCAGCCAGAAGGAGCAGTCATTTGTCCCCAAACTAAAGGCACAACCCAGGGGGCTAAGGCTAGCAGCAACTTTAACTGTGCTGAAGAGTCCTAGATCTACAAAGGAGAAAAAGTTCTGTGATGTATGTCAGTCAACAGTAGTACTGCATGGATGGATGGATGGATGGATGAATGAATGGATGGATGAAAATAATGGCAGCAAACACATTCGATGAAATGCTAGTATAATACAATGGACTAGAACAGACAACTGTTTGAATGCAGGGTAGAGGGGCCCTTGTGATCTATAGTAAAAAGCATTTAGAAGGAACTAACTTGAACTTTAAAACTCTCAGGGACTGAGCAAACTGAGAAACATTAACCTGACCCATTATTTTTGCTGCTGACACTCTTTGGAAATTTTTGGTAGGAGATTGTCAGAATTTTTCACCAAAACTGAACACAATTTTATTCTATTCATGGCAGTATATACCCACTCACATCTGCTGATTTGAGTGCAAATATTTCCACCAGTTTTACTCCCATATGCAGTAAAGTGCCAGCACAGGGCCAGCCATCCTCAGGGGCCTGCATCCCACCCTTTCCTCCTTGTCAGTTGTTGGCTTCTCTGCCCCACTACCAGCAGCAGCACTTGAGTCAATGCCATGGCAGCCTTTGGGCCCCCACTACTTGCAGGGATGGCATCTGAAGCTACTAAATCGCACAGGTAGAAGCGGGCAGGGCTATCAGCTTGTTTTCTTTGTACCAGGGTCCCTGGGCCTTGCTGGGAGCAAACTAAGCACTTTATTTTTTCACTGTAGCAATTGTACTTGTGAGAACTTAGTGCAGCTTGTGGAGATTTGCTTTTAAAAAAGAGAACAGTTCTACAGTCTGTACCTTGTGTCTAATGACTTGGCTGAAGTAGGTTATTAGAAAGCCTGAAGAAGATGCAAACTGGTCTTCATGCCTGTGTTATTTTGGGTTTTTTTTCTTACTTACTACACTTCAAATACTTTCTGCAGACGGAATTGACCATTTCAGGTGCCGTGTATTCTGGGGGCATCTAACAGTTTCAAATTCAAAGGAGTGATTTGTCTGTTTAATTTAATAAACTCTAAGGAGAAGTTCTGAAGAGGTCACAATTACTGTCAGTTATTTCTTTCTACTAGTACCATCTCTTTATTAGTACCATCAGAAGAAGAGTTCAGTTTACTATTCTTTTCCCATAGATTTTGTTTAGAATTTTGGGAAAAAAAATTCAAAGCTATGTGTATTTAATGTAAAGAAAACACTGATATTTGTTTCTACATAGTTGTCTTGATGCTTTTCATACAGGGATTCTAAAATATATCTAAGAGACATTTATTAGGTACTCTGCAGATGAAGTGCATCAAAGGGCTATAATGAGCTTTTGCATTCAGTTTGGCAGGAAATAATTGAATGACTTCAGGATGTTTTCACTCCTAACTGCATTCTCATGAAAGCAGGACTGCAACAGTTAGTAGCAAATGGAGGACAGAATGTAGAGTTTTCCCACTTCTGAGTAGGGGAAATACCCAATGTTATCACTTAATATCTGGGAGAAGGATGGCTTCTGTTACTAGTACCTTCCATTCAGATTACAATTTGTGCAGCATTCAAAACACTTGACATGGAATTGAAAAAAAGCACATCAGAAGGAGGGCTACAATTTATCCCTAATGAATTTGTTGAATCATATTTTCAGTACATTTAGAAAGCATAGCATCATAGAATTGCTTTGGTTGGAAAAGATCACTGAGTCTGACCATTAGCCTAACACTGCCAATTCCACCACTAAACCATGTTCCTAAGACCTCATCTACATGTCTTTTAAATAACTTTAGGGATGGTCACTCCACCACCTTCTTGGGCAGCCTGTTCTAGTGCTTAACAACCCTTTCAGTGAAGAAGTTTTTCCTAATGAAATAAAAATAGCATAATTAATAATAGCATAAATAATACATGGCATGGATCTATGCAATTAATTTTAACTTTTTGAATGCACTGATCTGAGATTCAGAATAAGGTTTTAATAATTTATTTTTTGAAACATGCAAGCAAAGCTGATAGACTGGTATCCTAAACTTTTACCCACATAAATTACATCTTTTAGGAAAATCTAATTTTTAAGATCATTAAACAATATTTTGCAATACATATCACAAAATGTTAGAGCACAACAACAATTAACAAAAATGAGTGTGCTTACCACTACTGAAATCACAGAATCATAAAATCACAGAATAATTGAGGTTGGAAGGGACCTCTGGAGGTGATGTAGTCCAAACAAATCATGGAAAGATTTCCACTATCTTGCAAAGAACACAGTGAAAACTTTTGAAGGCTAAATTCTGCTCTCAAGTACCAAAGCTAGTAAAAGCAAAACCTCTGTGAAATGCATTTTGCTGTGCAGAGGGGAATGTGAACTCTAAAGTTCAGCAGCAGATTTTCAAATGGTGATCTTATTTTGTTTCTCCAGATTCCATTTAAGTAAATTATGTCATCCCAGAGCACTCACAAATAATTCTGTCATTCCTGAATGCACTTTCAAGAATTTATAGCTGTTTTAACTGCCTTTGTCTGAGAAAATTTTAAAGTAATCTGAATTTTTAATCTCACTATTGTAAAATACAGAGCTTGGAATCTCAACTCAAAGTACTATTAGAAAACTTAAATATTCAAATATGCAGCCAATGCAAAGTTTAGAACATCTTCATTTAACAGGTAGTCTCTGACTAATTAAATCAGAAAAAGTAAATTCCTGACACATCTCCAAGGGAACAACTACAATGGAAATTATATCATTTATATTAGTAGATTTTGCAAGATGCCAACCTGTATGAATGAACAGGAAAACAAAAGATAAACTACTGTTGGAGGGATGCAGCTGAGGACTGCTCATCGCAGTATTTTTAACCAGTGAGACTGGAATTTCTTCTGAAGGAACTCATGTCAACATCTAAACCAGCAGAAGACCTTTGCACATGTTCTGCTCCACTTAAGGTCTGGAACTTAGGCAATATATGGAATTATTTGGCAGAACCTCTTCAGATAAAGAACTTTCACAAATTCCAGTACAAAGAAGTGTCTAAACACTAAAGTTGAGAGCAAACTGTGTTGGGGAATAGTCACCTAAGCAAGGTCTCCATTGCAGAACCTGAGTGCTCTTGCTAGTTCTTAAGATCAGAGATGAACTCTAGTGAGGCATCACTTTTATCCTAGGATGTGGCATGGGTTTATACTGCCTCCCTCACATGTGCCTTGGAAAGGGAAATTGTATGTCTTGTTTAGATATTGCTTAGCTGCCATGAGCTTCAGTCACATTCTGAGCCTGTGATGCACCTGCCCATGCACCTGGAATGATCTAAAGCTCCTTTTGTCCTTTTGCCTCTGAGTAACTTTCTTACTTCGCTGGGTTTCAGTAAGTCACTTCAAAGGATGACCCAGATTTAACTTTAATTCTGTCAGGGTAGTGGCTCGAAGAAGAAGGATCACCAGAACTTGTCTGCAACACCATGCATCAATTAGTGATGAGTTACTTCATTTTGGTGGGCTCTGTTACATAGCCACTGTTGGTGATTTCATCTAAAAATAAACTCCATTGTGTACTTAAAACAAGAATTCAGCTTGTCCCAAATTATAAGTATTACTCATGAAAACTAAATGGATTTTCTGAATATTTCTGATCAAGTATGTTACCTTCAATCCAGTCACACTTTAGGAAAAGCTCTTTATGAGAAGAAACTGCATCATGTATTTCTCCTGAACAGTCTTAAAAATTATTAAAATTTCACTTTTTGCTATACCTTAGAGGTATTACGTGTGCTTTAAAATTTTATTTTAGAACAAAAGGTCATTTTACCCCTGTTATTTTGCATAAGAAAGTTTCTATCTCAGGAAGGACTGCAGGATAACATCCTGATGCACAACATCCCCAGCAGGACTGCCCTTTTTCAAGTCAGTTGCCATTATAGAACTGAAATTGTATCTTTCAGTTATGTGATTATTCTGAGAAGTACAGCAGTCCTCTGAAGTATTCAATGACCCCAGATTCACAAATGGCTCTTGAAAGAGAGCTGTTACATCACTGGAAACAGGATGCAGTAGCCTTTTAGGAAAAAACGCTGTACCAAAATAGCTGCAGTGCAGTTGTGCCCCAAGATCAATAACATATAACACTCACATAGAATGTGTCTTAGAAATCCAGGGAGCAGAAGATTACACTTCTGTTGATGAATCAGTTGTCAGTTACAAACAGGGGTAGCACTTACTAAAAAATCCTGATTATTGCTCTTTTTACAAGCTTTGGATTGGGTAAGCTTATTAGAAAAAAGTAGAAGAGAAGTGAACACTAGAAATACACATATCTAAAGAAGGAAAACTGCGTATGGAGATAATGTGTACTTTGTAGAAAATAAATGTGCAAGCAAGGAGGACAGAAGGACTGACAAAAGAACTTAACACAGAGTTTTAGAAGAGACTTGGATATATACTTACCAGTCTTGGATTGCCCTAATTGTGACAAACAACTGCACACTCAACTTACTCAATCATACTGGCTCATCATTCATTCATTCTGGCTGACTTGTAACTCGCTTTTTTTCTTGAAAAAAGCATTTTAATTATTTCAGTAAAAAATGCAATTTAATATAAAATGAAGATGCTCTATGATGTTTATAAAAAATAACTATTAGAATGCCTAGAATAGTTTTTAGTAGTTATTCTAAGACTGTACCATGATTTTGAAGGGCCTGATCTAAGATTGTTAATATTCATCAGGAACCTGCATTTAAAGTATAAAGAGCTACTGTAAAGATTTAAAAAAATCCTTTATTTCTTTATTTTTAAACCTTTATTTATTTTTATTAGTGTCATATATAGTATCTAAATATGGGAATTTCTGTCCAAAAGAAGACTTAAGGTGTAACCAGCTATCTATAGTGAAGTACACTAATGTACTGAAGTGAACTTCAGCCAGTACCTGGAATGTGTATTATGAAACATATAAGGCAAATTTAATGTTAACCCTTCTTCCTTTTCTGCCTCTGCCAGTGAGCTAAGGGAGACTTTACTGTTGCCTTTGTTCAATCTAGTGTGGGGACAAAGGTAGAAGCAATGCTGGAGTTGTGATGGCCTCATGGAAATATTATTCAAACCCAGAGCTTTCTTTCTTTTAGCGTCCAAGCAACATTTTTGGGAAGAGCACGAAAGTTTTCTGGCAGACAGGCTCAAGAAAATAATTTGAAGAAGGGTTTCTCTATCTAAAATAGTTTCTGTTTTCTTCTCCAGTGATAACAATTAATAATAATAAAAATTGACTGTTTTTCTACAAATGCCACTTTGCTTATTTTCACTGTGAGGTTTTTGCATGATAGCACAATGAATAGTACAGGTGTCTGGATTATTTATCGCCATGCTTTTTTGTGTATACTTTTCAGTTTGATTTTAACTCTGAATTTCCTTAATTTATTGGCTTGGCAATAATAAATCACATATTTTGTATGCTCATTTCTGAGAAGTAGATCACTAGAACGTAGTTCTTAGTGAAAATATTTTAAAAGGCCTGCTTTTCTATATCAAGTCCCTTAATCTCTACTCCAGACTTAAATTTATGAGGTCTATCTGGAAACATGAAGAAGACAAAGATTTGATAGTCAAGGCTGCTCTTCAGGTTTCCAACCCTGATGAGTTTAACCTTGAGATCCATGTGAAAGACAATGCTTCCCTATGAATCTGAACTGATGTAGGTCTCTTATTTCTTGACTGGTGGATGGGAACAAATCCAGACTTAGCAATATTTACAAGGAATAGGACTACTTTAGAAAATTCCAATTATAGCAAGTTTTGGCTTTACTTATGACTTCTCTGGGAGAAAAAGCAAATGCTGAAAGAAGCTTAAAATTCCTAAGGAGGAACTGATAGAAATTATGGAATATTTGGGTAGATTATCAACATCTAATTTAATTTCCCCTGCTGTTTCTGGACAAATAGGCAGTTTAGGGGGGAAAAAAATGAGGGAGTTGCTTGAAAAGAGTTCTACAAACACTACAGCTATTTATTTTGTGGTGTGTTAAATGTCAGTGCACACTGAAGTTCTGGTTGCTGAGAAGACTGATGTGCCAACACTAATATGATTAAGGCTTTTAACAGCAAAATTCCAACTGTCGTGTTGAACCATCCTTAATGAAGTAGTAAGTGGAAATACTGTGCTTCTATTGTAGAATAAAACAATCTGTGCATTTTTCAACTGTCTATTAAATAAGTATTTTTCAGTCAGTGCTTAAACTAAATATAGAAACAAGAACTCTGAAATCTTCATGTATTTATAGTTATGTATGATACCTAGAACACTGTTCCAAGTACTGATTCCTTTATTCATTTAATTATTTTCATTTCATACTCATGCATGTATTATCAAATTAGCAGAATACAAAACACTTAAAAATTACAGTTTTCATGATAGAAAAAATAAAGCCTGCAATACTGGCCAAACCTTTGTGATTAGTTTTGTACAAATCATTATTCTTGTGAATGATTATCCCATTAATAATTAGCAATATGAATTTCATTTCAGTTGTCTTTTGATCACCCAGTTTTTGTGATTTTGGAACGAAAGATCATGAGTAAAAAGAGAGCATTCCTATGATACGGAATTCTTCGTCCTTTAAGACAGGATCCTCACATGTGAAAAGTTGATGGGGTCTTATAAATGGGATGGTTAAGAAGTTTCAGAGACTTTTAAATTTTCAGATGTCCTTTTTCATAGGATTCCCATAAAAAGAGAGATAATAAATTTTCATTTTGAACTTCTTGTTTAAAAATGGCAGTAAGTTTTAATTTAATGACTCAAAGAGCTTTTCAAGGATGACATCTGAAGATGACTGTATTTATGCAGCCTGCTGTACATTATGCAGTTCTGCAATTAAAGCTCTGATTATCTACTCTTTTAGCCTTACTAGCCTGTAAAAGCATGAAAAAGGAGTAGAGATAAATGCTTTCTAGATTGAGGTGTTAATTAGTATCACTGAAAAAAGCTTGCTGTTTTCACTTAAGAAAAACACTTGAGGCTGAAGCTCCAAAGAGTCAATTGACAAAAAGTGATTTTTTGTTAAACAAATGTAGACTATAAATTGAGGGTGATGATTCTTTTCACTGTTTGTATTCATACCATGCACAATTCACATTTTACTAATATAAGTGAAATTAAGTACAAAGGTTTGATTTTCTTCCTGGTCACAAACACCAAGTGACTCCTTCAAATAAGTGATACCAAGTTTATAACTAGGAAAGTCACAATTATCATTATCAAGAACTCAGATGGACTCTTTGATTAGAAATGTATTATATACTAGTTTACATTTACATATCTATATGCCAGATAGAAACCTCTATGCCTAAGCTCAGTGAAGGTGCCCTAGCCCACAGCTGATAACCCATGTTAGAAGACAGGTTGCAGGCAGCTCCTGTAGCTATCTGATGGACTGTGGCATATGAACGGGCATTCTGCTTCCTTTTTTTGATAGTGCTACTGAACAAAGAGAATTAGCTGTGCTTGTTAATTATCTCTTAGTGGATGTCACTGTACTCAGAGGATAGTCTCTCAAGCTCAAAGACCAGTCAGTGTTAAGGGTGAATGTCATGTGGTAAAACCTCTCTCATCTGATATTCCTTGTGCCAGTTTTGGCAACAGGAATTTTGACAAGATGAATATTGGGCAGTGTTTACACAGGCCATGAAGTCACATTTTTCAATGCTTATAAAGGCATTAATTGAAAATTGAAAATAAATTGCCAACCTTACCTAAAACAGCAAAACAGTGTTTGTATGCTGAAGAATGTCCTCATCTACAGCTGAGAGGGAAAAAACAGAAAAAGGGAAGAATGGAGACTAATTTCCAAAGTGGGTAAGTTATTACCAGCCTAGGGAGAAATTAACAAGTATTTGTTGTTTTAGGAAGAAAAGAAATCAATTATGTGAATTCAAGCAACAGTACAGTAGTTTGTTTCAGAGTTCTACTATTACAAAAATTGTGACTATGCTATGAAATATTGAAATGAAGTCATTACCAGCTACACGTACTTACTTTCTAATTTTATTCAGCAGAAATTACCTTGTTAAAGTTTAGTAGAAAAAATGACAATATTTTCCAATTGATATACTCATGAATCTATTCTGGAATGTCAGACTGAATACATTTGCCTCTTAAAATGTGTTTACAGGATTGTCATTAGTGTTTTATGCTTCTATTAAGTTCATACTTAAACTGAATACTCTAAACTCACACGATCTCATTATGGTATTTTAAAAAAAATGTATTTTTTTCTCCACATTGCTTCTCTCTTTCAATTGTGTCCTCCTTAACAGTTTCATATTCTACTCCTCATTTATAAACAGTGTCAAGGCTATGTTTATCTGTTAAGAACTGTAAGATGTAAGAAGCAGTATTTTTTGCAAACTGTATTCCCAACGAAAACTTCAGGAGTCTGGAATGGATCCCAGACAGTTTGCATCTAAATTATTTATTCATTTGGAGCCCGAACTATGTATGCATTAAGAATCAGAAAGATAATTATAGTCTATGAAATGGATACAGTAAGACTCACAGTAGAGAGGAAGTAAAGTAATTAATTTGGAGGTCAGAAATATACAAAGAATGTAGTGATGGCCTAAGTTAATATATTCTGAATTATCAGTTTACAGATGAAAACTGTATTAAAATTATGGCATTATTTTGTGTGGATGTTGATGATAGTGCTAGAATAAGTGTGGAAGCAGAAATAATGTATCTGCCTTGGCTGGAGCTGCAATGCTGCATGAGATCAGGAAACAAGATGTGCGGGTGTATCTTCACTGCAAAATTCTCACTTGTTCTCCAGAGCAACACAAAAAATAGATGGCACTTTTCAACAGACTGTAACTCAAACAAGTCTGAACAGATTTTCACTGCATAAGATGACTGTTGTGCTTCCAAATTTCAGATATTTCTGGCTAATCACTGAAAATGGTTACTTTCAGCAGCTTTTACTTCTGTACAATGGAAAATTATGCTGTATATGGGAAGCATGTCCCAACTGGCAATACTCCCTACAAGTGCTTTCATTCCCGTGTGAGGAGGATGTGTCTGGTTTGAGGTAAAGACAACTTCCTTAGTCAGAGAAACCTATCTGGAGTTTGCTAAAACAAACTGGTATTACCTCCTTCTCAAGAAGTTCTTTTCTTTTATCTTCTTTTCTCTTTCTGCCCCACCTGATGCACTACAACTGTAGGTGTTTATAGTAATCCTTGCACTAGAAAGAAGATGATGTAAATAACAAAATGTTTCTTTTCCTCACATCCAACTCTGATGTTTCCATAAAATACGGTATCAGGTCATTTCTATGAGAAAATTACCAATCCATATTTTAATTATTATTCTTCATATGAATCTGCTGTTAAAGATACAACAAGCTTGTCTTCCATCAGAAATCATGAAGTATAAGTCTTTAAGCTACTGCAGCAAAGACCACAATACAACCTCTTGCGGTAGAGGTTTATGTGACAGACCATGTGTTATATCTGGACAACCACTACCATATCTACCTGATAAGCTATCAGTTTCCTAGGGCTGATGGTCTCTAAATTTTGAGGTGACAAAGGAGGTTGATCACAAGGCTCTTTCTTCTCTAGTTCAGGTAAATCTATGAATTGTAACTTCTTACATATTACAACTGTACTCCATTGCTGGCATTCCCTTTTCAACTAATTACCGATGTGGGTCTTGAATGTTTTGTTTCATCACAGATTTGGCAAAGTGAACTGGCAGGTTTAAGCAACACAGAATAAGAAAAACATATTATTTCATTCCTTATTCACAAACTTACAAACAGATCAAAAATTTAAAGATATGTGAACCAGAGAGGAGGTACAGCTTTTCTCAAACAGTTTTAATTACTCAAACATTCATCCTTTTAGTCACAGTTCAAGCATACAAGCTGATCTATTTAACTTTGCATATTAGGTAAAATAGGGTATGTTTACACAAGGCATTCCCTTCTTTCTTCTGTGAAGCCTTTAAATCAGCTGGGAACAAGAACCTGGCAGCATGATATGCCTGAAAGCATTAACACCAATACTATTGGTCCATAAAGATTGTAAGTATATTCCATATGAGAAAGCACAGATAATTATGCTCTAGTTTCAGTAGCGACAGAGACATTTAAATTAACTTAAAAAAGTTATTTAAGGGTCTCAACTTACCACTGAAAATCTAGTTGCTATCTTGTACCTGTTTAATGAGACATGCATTTTTTTGAGGTTTGCAGAAGTACTAAGATACATGCCTTTAGCCTTAGATACCTAAAATCCATTGGATTAGAGAAGATTAATGCTATTTACAACTTTTGCTACATTTGACAAGTCTTCCATAATAAGGTTCCAGCATTATTAATTTATTTAGTTGTGATGATTATGGCTTCAGAAGCACTCTTCCCCTTAGGTTTCTAAACACTTCATAAATACAATTATCTTAAAGGTCTTTTCCAATCTAAATGGTTCTCTGATAAATGAACTTGTAAGTCCCAACAATAACCTTTTAGTAGATGACAGGCAATAGGCTCATCCAAAGAATCAGAGAACTGAAAACTGTGAAAATAAACAAGAACTCTTCACACGCAAGCAGACTTTAGGCAACATTAAAATAATAAACTGAGGATAACTTTGCATCAAGATGAAAGCATTGGGAATTTATTATGTAAGTTTGAATTTAGTTATTGCAGCTCTTTCTCTTAAAAAAAGAGGAACAATGGGGACTTTAATAGTCATCATGTCTTCCATCTTTCATCTTGTCATCTCAAGAAGAAGTTGTTTTCCTTGGCATCAGACATGGTTCTAGACCCAACATCTGCCATGGGACAGAAACATTGAATTATCTCTATCATTTTGATATCTAATGTAGATTTATCCCATGAAAGCACAGTCTTAGTGTAACATCTTAACTCAAAAGACCATGAAACGGATAAAACACGGTATATTAAGGCTTCTACCCTGAGCAAGACACGGCTTTTAGCTTATTATCAATAACCAACTGTAATCCATGAAAATATAGAGGTGTATTCCCCTAACTGTGACAGCCTCCCTGGTATGAGGTCTTAAGTCACTGCAGCCCACATAGCTTTATTGCGACTCTTTCATTCTTTAGGTGACCAGTAGTGCAAGAACTAAAATTGGAAATGAAGACAAAAGAAGGAAAAAAAGTAAGCAAATTTGTCTGAGGCAATGAAATGTCAGTCCTGACTATACTACTTCATGATCCATACAAACTTGTATTCAAAATTGTGTTCTGTGATTTAACTCTTTAACTCTTTTTAGAGATTTCTGTGATTTAACTCTTCCGTAGTACTTTCCTCAAATTTCCCCAGTTTCTGATGAAACTACAGCATAGTTAGGGTAATAACATCTGGGAAACTGTCCTCAGTAGTTTACTACCAACCTGGAAGGATTCAAATTGCATGGTCTGGGGTTCTTCTTACTGTTCTGTTTTCTCCTTAATGACTGCAATGCTGGAACTAAATGCTTTTTCTAAATCTGAGAAAGACAGCAAAATCAAAGCATTTGGCATACTAGGGAAAGGTGTGAGAAAACATAGAATAAAATTCTGGAAGACAAAGCAGGTGAATGGAAATGTCAGTAAAGAACCACAAAAATACATCCTGGAGGAAAGACTAGAGAGCCACTTGTTTCACAGAGGAGTATCTATGGGTTATAATAAATTAAATTATAACACAATGCTTGCTATTGAAAACCACACATATTTAAAGGTGACTAACACGGTTCACATTTAAAATAATTATTTCCTGTCTTCTAGTGGAAGGTAAGGCTTAGAATCCACTGTATCCACTCTTGAAAGCCATACTTAAAATAAAGTATGAATTGACTAGAAAGAGTCCAAAGGAAAGTATTAAGAATGACCAAAGGTCTAGCAAACATACAGTGAAGAAAAACTTGATAGAACGTGGGTTATTTACTGAAGACAGTAAAGACATTATAATGGTCTACAAATGTAAAATATTGCTGCAAAGAGGAAAGGCACAGAGTGTTCCACCATAGACAGGAAAAGAGTTAATGGCCTCAAGGTGCAGTAGAATAAAAAAAAAAAGTTCAATTTAACACTAGGAAGGTTAAATATGAGGATAGTTAAACACTCAACATATTGCCCAGAGAGGCTGTGGAACCTTCACCAGGAGAGGTTTCTGAGAGGAGGATAGGCAACCATCTATCCAGACTAGTTTAAATATAATTGATTCTGCCTTGGGGCAGGAAAGATGACCTCTCAGTATCCTTCACAGACCAGTGCCGTATATTGTGTGAATTAAAAGAGAAAGATTTATTGCTGAAAAACATGTCACCTTCCAAAATGAATTCTGAACTCCATTTTACAGTCTCAACCTGTTAGCAGGTTGGAGAAAAGGGCAACATTACATTCATTACACTGAGGGCTCAAAGGCCTAGAACACAATGTCTTGGATGAAAAAAACTAAATTAATTTTTATCTCCTTCATTTTTCAAACATGGAAAATGGGTCAGATATGAAGAGCTACATACCGCGAATTGTAGTGAAAGAGGATCATACTGCTCCTTTGCCTTACTCATGGACAAGGCAAGGTACACTGAGCTCAGGACTCTTCTTGCACTGAATAGATTATATACATAAATTTTAAAAGAAACTGAATGATTAAAGCTTTGAATTTATTCTGCCAAATGACTGACTAACTTTCAGAACTGTGATAGCATTCACAGTTTGAAAGTCACCAAATCAAAACAGAGAGGAGACAGTAAGGGAGTTGAAGGTGTCATTTCAAACCCTGACTTGATATTCTGAGGATATGAGGTTACACAGAACCAAAAATCTAGGTGCTGTCTTCATTCATCCTCCTATTGTGAAGGGATTAATTTGAAAATTTTTCTGGAGAATAACAATATAAATAATGCTGTTAAAGAAAATGACTGCCTTAAGAAGATTCCTCTTGTACATGTGACAGAAGCAAATCCACCACTAGCCAAAGTTTGGAAACAGAAACAATTTCTTAGAAATTAATTTTGACAATTGAAAGTTAAGTGGGGTAAAGTCTGAGGAGGAGGGGAACAAACTAAGATTATGATTACAGTAAAGCCCTTGCATGCATTGAGATATTGTATTGACATTGCCTTACTCTATACTTAAAAGGCTGTGCTTTAAACTATTGTGTAAGACACCATCAAGCTAGACTAACTGTAGGTTCCTCTTTGCTAGTGTAACACCAGTGATTTCTTAAAGTACAGTTACAATAGTCTGAGACAATTTTTTTCCCGTCTCTTGTAGATATAGTTATACTGGCAGGTGTTTGCTGTAAGCATAGCTTTAATTTACTTTACAGACTTTTCATGAAAAGCCCACAACACAGACTTCAATGGGTACAGACATGGAAGACACATCTTCTATATAGCCATAAATTAGTGCTGGTTATATATGCTTGCACTGGAGAAATGAAGTTTTATTTTTCTTACACCTGTTTATGAAACAGCAGCAGCTTGAATAATGACATACAACTCAGCTGAGCATGCCCTCACACACCCAAGAAGAGGTCCCAAAATTACCACTGTGCTACGACTTGAAAGGGAAAATTGGATGTTTTTATAAATTGCCTAAGCATTTTTCATAAATTTGCAAGGCAATAAGCATCCTCTTATGGCAAACTGTGCAATGAAAGGTGTTGCCAAAACAAAAGAGGGATAAAGTTTCCCTTTGGACTTCTGATTAGCAGTATAAATGGATGATTTGATCCAGATTTTGCTCTACACTATATTTGCCTTAGCATGACAGTTGCCCTTGAAATGAAGTCTCTGCTAATAGTAATCCTGTACTACAGCAACTGTTCTGCCTACTGCTTGTTGTGATTAAGGATCGCACTTAGGTCAAATGAGAAATGAAGTAATCAGGAAAGCGGATTAAAATTTTGTTTCAGACCTACTTTTGAGTAAGCTCAGTTTAGCATTTTTTCATCCTGTACAGTACATATTCCATAGCAACTCTGAAAACAGTATCATTTAATAGTTAACATCTGCTTAGCTGGTAGCACTAGATAAAAGCTCTCATTTGTAACGAAAAGGTGAATTTATTACTGCCCCAGTCAATGGCTATTGACTTGGTAGAGCACTCCTGCTTATTACAATCAAATCCTTTTTCTTCTTTGTTCAATAGCCAATGACACTGTAATGGAAGGTACTGCCTACAAACTGATGCAATATATATCAGCAACTGCTAGAAGTTAATGACTAATGGGTACAAAGAGGAAAGCATGTGCTAAGAACAGCATTACACATCTATTAATCAAATTTACTGCATCCGATGTGCCTTTATAGGTTAGTGAAACTGTAATGCACATCAGATAAATTGTTTCTGCTGTTATTAATCTAAGTTTTAACACAAAACAACTTTTAATCATTCTATCATTACATAAATAATTTGTCTAGGATAAGGTTCTGTCTGACTTTTACAGCACACCTTTTAGTTACAGGAAAATACTGTCTCATGTTGGCTTGTGCAATCCTAGATTGAGGGTCTAGTGAAATGTAAGGCAACTCTTCTGCTCCCAGGTGCAGCTATATTATTCTCTATATACCACAGAGGGGGCCGTAAAAATGCAAGGCAACATCTTAAAGATAAACTGGCAAAAGAGAAGCATAGCAGAGCACTTATGTCCATTGCTCACCCTGCCTCTTAGCTTCTTCCCTGTAGCAGAGCACTACTGCACAGCTTTGTCCTTTACACTTTTATGTAACTTGCACTTTCAGGCCTTAATGTGAAATTTGTTAATAACTCATATATTTTTTTTCCATTCTATAATGTTTGCTGTATAACTGTTTTATTTTTTTTTAAATATGCCTTACCCAAAAATATTTGCTTCCAAAAATATGTTATTTCAAATGTTCACTACTTACTTTATATCTGAGAGAGATGTATATTTTTATAGGAGGGTGTGACTATAACAGTAACACCTACTATTTTTATATAACCTCTAAGCAAACATTCCAAAAATATAATAAAGTCTGTTGACTCCTTAGAGAAAAGCAGAACTGCTAGGGATGACTTCTTGACTACAGTTGTTCATAATCACTTTTCCTCTAGAACAGGAACAAATACTCTAACACTGAAGCATTGGTTTATCTGTTTTCTGAATGCAATCTTAGTTTCTCTACAGACTGATGCTGAGACAATATAAAAAAAAATATTATAAATGTGTCAAAGATTAGACAATCAAGGCATTGCCAAGTACATTATACTGTACTCTGCGTGCATCACCTAATTAGATTTAAACAATGCTTGTAAATCACAGACAGTGGCCTTTTTCAGAAGTGAGACATAACGCTACTAGATCCACTGCATGGACCCTAGTCATACCTGTGATACTGGTTCATGAACTGCCTATGTTGGTGAAGACTGATGGAATTTAATTGCTGCTATACTGCTCATTATGAAGCAAGTAGCTAAATTTGATTCAGTTACTATATATTTACACCTCTTGACAAAGACCTCCAGTGCTGCTCTGACTGTATTAACCCATGTTCTTGTCAGCAGAACAGTTACCGACAGGAATGCAAAGGAGAATACTAAGCCAGATCTTTCCAGAATTCTGCAGCATAATGGATTTTGTTAGTGTAGTAATGAAACATTCCCAAATAATAACAAATTTATCCTTGCAATACCATGTTAAGATTAAAAAAAAGGTCCATTTCATCTTCATTTAGAACCACAGAGAGACAGATATGAACAAGGTCACCCCATAAACCTACAGAAATTCCTTCCCAATGACATGAATAACATACTTATTGTATTCACTGTGACAGTAAGAGACCATCATTGTTTTATACACACAACACTTGATGATAAGACAAAAAAAAAGTACTGCAAATCAGCAAACAGTGTGGCTTAGTTGAGGCAATCATTAATTTTGAGAAGAGTATAACTTATCAGATTTTTAATTCTTTCCTGAAAAAAGTTAGCATTAAAGAAATTATGTGCACTTTTACTTAATACTTAAATGATAGCTAGGTATTTCAGCATTTCAGAGTAGTACATATCACCACTAAAAATGCTAGATTTCAGAGGCAATGTGTATCTTTTGGCAGCTGCAATAGATATAAAGAATAAGACATGTTATAGATTATTCTGGAATTTTAGTGACCCATTTGCAAGTATACAATAAGATTTAAGGAGTTCACATTTTATTTCCTTAAAAAAGAAAATTGTTCTCCTGTGGTACCAAAATCAGTCAAACACAACCAAATAAATAATCAGTGTTTGTGGGAAAAGAGGAAGATAGCTGCTACCTTACAAGATGATTTTACTTCATTGTCAGCTCAGTTATGCTTAATTTTGACACTAAATCGCACAGAATGGGAAAAACAACAAAAACCCTGTTATTAATAACTTACTTTTTGTAACAACTCCTTCAAGGCGAATTATATTTGGGTGATCAAATTGTCCCATGATACTAGCCTCCCTCAGGAAATCTCTTCTCTGCCTGTCCACATAGCCGCCTTTTAGGGTTTTAATTGCAACAGGTATCTCTCTTTTTCCTGGTGTCTTCAGTCGTCCACTGCATACTTCTCCAAACTCACCTTAAATAGATAAAATATTTGTTAGATCATTCACAGTGCCTGAAGAACTACAGTTCAAGTAACACACACATCCTGTAGAAGTAGACAGAGAAATAATGGAGGGAATATTCAAGTTTCTGAGTTTTATCACATCCTGGAAAGGAAAAATATTCAGCATTACATCATCTTGCTTTGATTGCACACTTTGAGACTGAACTTTGATATCAGTATGTTTGTGATATAACTAAGCATGCTATGAGGAAGAAATGTAATGACACTTAGATTTTAATTCTAATGGTGACAAAATATCTAAACAAATTATCAATTTATAGCAATATCTATCTCTAGAGGTGTCATGCACTAAGACCTACATGAAAAATGCTGTGACAATCTTAGAATACCTGACTATGCTCTAATTGTAGAAAGCATTTAAAATATACCTAATGCTATTATACCCCCACAAACCATTTGCACATGATTTATTTAGATGGACTTACACACCTACTTGAAATTAATGACATATTTCACTGTTCAGACGGCCAAAGGCTTGCAGTTGTTTAACGAGATGAATTTCAAGGCTTGCTTCATGTCATGTTTTCCTGTGTATGTAAGGGCCTTTGAAGAATGCATGTCTCCATGCATTGCCTTTACACATTCACTAATTAAGTCTGTATGAAAATCATAACTTTCCTTTGATCTTGAAGCCACTCAAAAGTTATTTAAAGCCCCTACCAAATATACTCTGGATACCTGCAGGTCTGTTTTCAATGACATATAATTCAGTAAATGAAATCAACATTCACAAAAGTATTTCAAAGCAATTCTCAGTGCAGGGTACTTCCACAGAAAAACTAAATTCTCTATCCCAGTCATTTTGGAATCAGAGCTGTTGAAAAACAAAAACCGAGTCATAAACATATATATATTTAACTGGAGGAAATGATGTTACCCCCTCCACTGGGTGTTGTCTGAATAAGTTTTCTTAAACTCTAGCATCTTCTTCTAGCATCTTCTTCTAGCATCTTCTTCTAGCATCTTCTAGCATCTCAGCTAACAAAAGCCAATTGTCCTAGGTCAACTTGCTACCAAAAGACCCCCTGGTCTTTTATTTCCACTTAATTTAAAAAAATAAATCCAAGCACGTGCTTCCCTGAAGGTGTGTGCATATGTGAGAAAATACATGTCAGCAGACTGAAGCTCTGGGAATCTTTTGACAAAAGGGGAAGTTGGGTAGGGATTCTCCTGCATGATTTTGCCCCTTTAGCCCCTAGAAGGCTCTCCTTAGAAGTTTGTTTGCCTTACTACTGCCACTGAAAGAGCAGCAGTTTGGACTTCTCATGTCCTACCATAAAACAAAGTCATGAAACCTGAATATTTTGAAGGACACATGGTATATCAATTTTCTATTCTGTGACACATCCATCAGTGCTAGAATGCATCTTTAAAGCCATGATCTTATTGCATCTTAATGGCTTTTCAAACTTAAATGTCTAAAATGAGAAAAAAATTCCAATTTCTTTCTCTTGATGAAACATTGAAAAGCAAAAAATACTAGAGACTCAACATCCAGATTTTAAAAGAGATTTCATGATCAATAAATCTGCATAACTGCAAGATCTCATTTTTGAGAACAGTTTGGAAAGCATAGGTTATGGAATAAATTGTTTTGATAGTATAAGATTATACAAAGGTAATACAACTTCACAATTTCATAAATAATGATATTCATACCTCAGGGACTGTAAAAGGTTGTTCTCCAAGTGTTTGGAAATGAATTAAGCTGAAGGACGCAGGTGAAGGACTTAAAATCCCAAGATTTATTATCAGTACAATATCCAAAGTGGGGTAAGGAACACTGTGTCTTCTCCCTGACCTTCTTCTTTTCCCTTTTTTTGATGCATGATTTATACAGTTACAAAGAAATTTCACTGCCCTTGGTTATTGGGATTGATAAACTGGTGAACATAAACGAACAGCAATTTTTTTTGTGATGTAATGTCAAACAGTGAGTGATCATCATCTCTCAGAATAGACAGTTACTATATTTAGAAACCTAAGGCATATGTAATAAGTTCTGGTTTAGACTAGGTGAAGAACAATGATAGAATTTAAAGCATTGAACTATTTATACTGAGGAGTTTGACAAGATTTCATCCCAGAGTATTTTTTGAACACTTTTGTTCAGACAAAGAATGTTGAATGTTTCTGAATTCAAAGGGGAGTGTTCAAAAGTCTGTGTTTAACAGAAGCCCCTTTTAAAATCTAAAAATCTAAGTCTTGTTGTTTAAGTTTGAAGATAAACAAGACAAATATTGACCCTGCAGCAGTAAAGTTTCATGACTGCATGTGTAATAAGTAGAAGCTAAGAAATAGATGTCAATGAAATCAACACCTTCTCTTGCTCCAGGGAAGAAGCTGGTGATAACCAGAGAAAAAGATAGAGTTCCTTGTCTGTAGTTTTAACAACGTGTAAATAATCCCTAGTTTAATGATATAAACCCCACATATCTTACTGTGTGTTATACAAAAAGAAGCTGAGTAATCTAGAAATTTATCCTGTGCAAACCAGCCCTTTTCTCATTCAGTCATAACATACGCATTATTTAAAATAAAACAGGAACAGTCAGTCACTGATAGTTTGACATGCAGTCCAGTCTGATATGCAGTCTGGTGTTACTACATGGGATCACAACAGTCCTGCAACACAGTTGCTGTTGACAGAACTGAAAGGCCACAGCACCAAATAAAGCTCAACTAATTTTCCCCAGTTTTAATCATTAGATCCGTGGAAAAGCTGGCAGATGATTCAGGTTTTATAAAGAATATATTGCACTTTCTGTGAAAAATAGAATTGGCCTCTTCCCTGAGTTTTAACAAAGGACACTTTAACAAAGGAAATAAGGATAAGTGTAACTATTAAGACAGACTTGCCGTAGTACCACTGGGAATTCCTTCCATGAAGAGGTGCTGAAGCCTTAAACCAAAGACCAAGAAGTGATGGGGCGGAAAAATGTGTCATGGACAGGAGAAAATCAAATGATGTGATAACATGCCAGTAGGTGCAGAAAGCTCAATAGGAAGAGACCATCTGAAGAAAATCTACAGCAATGAATCGATGGCAAATTGTGGGAAAGGACAAAAAGGCACCCAGTGACCTTTGCAATGAACCGACGGGAGATCTCATGGAATATTTAATACTAGTGATACAAAACACTCGACCAAGAGTTTTGAATCCAATAATATAAAATAACAAATTAAACAATAGTAAAACTTTGTTGTAAGTAGTGGATAAATTAGAAGGTCATGGAACAATCAATTTCAACATTTAAATGGTAACTATTGCTAGAATGTGAATTTCATCAATACCTGTTTATTTGGTTGATGTTACCTTGAGAAATATGAGCTAAGCACTTACAAGTAAGTTCTGCTTTGCCTTTGGTTTTATAATCTGCTTGCTGTTATGAATATCTGATCAAACTGTACACTGTTTCTCTCACGGATTTTACCCTCCAGTTTGAACCAAGATACCAGAAGAATTTATCCAAAGACTAACAAAAGAGAACACTAACAGCTATTAACTTGGATAATCTTTCATTCAATCAAAAGATGTACAGAACAGTTTTGGATTTTTTTTTCTTACATGAACCAGATGATGGGAAGCCACTCAGGGCAAGTAACATAACTACATACCCATCTTGAATCTGGATTTATGTGCAGATATTGTTACTTCAATGTAGATCTCTCACATCTCCATACGGAATAAGTAAAGCAAGAATAATTTAGGAAGGACTTTGCAAAGTCTGTCTTTCACTTGCTTTGTTTTCACCAAAGCATCAGAAGAAAGGATAGTAATTCAGAGAGTTTGCAGATGTACTGCTACACCAAAAACATGACAGAGGGGAAGACTGGAAGAGCTATGATCAAAGTTTCAATTAACTGGATCCATAGAATATAGTGGTTGTATTCAAAAACATCAGCTCAGTGAATGTCCACTAGGAGAACTGAAAAAGTATTTTAACAATTCATTATTTCTCAAAGTAATCTCATGAGCTCAGCATCCTTTCTTAAATTGTTACTGCTTTGCATTTCCTATTACTACTTGCCTAATATTATGATCTTGCAATAGGAATGTTTATTGCAACTACAAGTAAATATATTTTCTCTTTTTATTTTGGCTACGATGTCTTTGACTGTTGCAAGCCGAGTGTCATCCTGATCTTTGTAACTACCAAAGGGTATTTTCCAATCTGCTGCTACTGCTTGAAGACCCTTCTACTTTTTCAGTTTGATCATTTGTTTCCACCTTCTCTGAATCTGTTATGAAGATCTGATAGAAAAACATAATTATGTGGAGCACTCAGTGTGTATGCAACAACTTGAGATATTTGCTCTTTTTTTACATCACACAGTACTACCCTTATGTTACTAGTACTTGGCACCAAAGGACCACATCAAATTGTCTGTAATGGCCAACAAATAGTGCCAGAGAAAGCCCAATGTCTTGTGCAGCACTCAGTTGTACCTATACAACAGAGCGTAAGTATGTAAATGTTTGCTTCAATAAAAACGGACTCTTAGATTTTGCACTTTTAAGCAGAGACTGAGATCTAGGACAAAAATAAAAAATAGGAAATCTTTGATTTTCATGTCTATAGTGTATGTGCATCTGAGGTAAGTGGAGTGGTTAGTAGTTTTTAACTTTGAACAGTGTTGTAATCAGAAATAAGCCTATCAGTAGTTTTAGCTGTAAATACTACTTCTGATTTGATGGTATCATTCTCAGATAGACTACTCAGCAGCAAAAAATATAATGTACATATCCAAAGCACATAAGCCAAGATTATAATTGCCAAATACTTTAAAACATACTTTGGGTACAGAGTTAGGCAAGATGAAAAAACAAACCAGAAAAAATATTTGCCTTGAGTGTCAAAGCCATATGTAGTGCAATGAGTGTTGTTGTCAAAAGCTTTTGGTCATGACTTCAATTGAAAACTGTTTTCAGGAAAAGATCAGATTGAAAAATGTATTGACCTGAAATGACAGAAAATAAATTTCAAATATTTGCATATTCCAGTTTGACATTTTAAAAATAAAAACTTTCAGTTCTTGAAATAATTTTTGCTTTGAAGAATTAAAGTTGTAGAAATTCAAAATGAAAATAACAGACCAAAATAAAATGCTCAAACAAAACAAATTTATGAAAATGCATCTGTTAATTCACCTCTTGAAAGATTTTAATGCTTCATTTTGTAAAAGTTCTTAATTCTTTGTTTCACTTAAGCGAAAATTTTAAACATCTTTTAAAAGTAACTCTCCTGTGATAAGAAATCATAGAAATCATTTCATATCCAGTTTCAATGTTTAATATAGAATTGGAGAGAAGGCATAAAGAAAGTTTTAGGACTGCTGTGAATTTTGACAGTGTGTTATGTCCCCTAGCAGCTATTGAAGAACTTTGTGAGAATTTGTACTCTCTGTGCCTCCAGCATAGTATTTAACCTGTATCTTGCCTGCATGGAAATGGGTTTAAATTTCATTGTAACCAGTTTGCATGTCCTGCTAGACAAATATGTTTGAAGATGGCAGATTACACAAGTAATTTTAGAAGATAAAAAATGTGAGAATAAAGTATGTCAAAGCAGGCAAAAATTCATTCCCACGCACACAAGAAAAGGGAGAGAGAACCTGAATAAAGAATTTTCATAAATGAATTAAGTTAAGAATAAGGACACAGTTTTCATCTGAACTGAAATCAATAAACTCAATCCTTGTCTGTCGTATTTGACTGCTTTGAAATCAGCAGTTATACCGGTGCTGAATGTCGTTCAATATGCTTTATAATCTAAATCATCAATATCTACTGTATGTCTAAGGAAAAGGAAGAAATAAAAAGAAATCAGATAGAATGTTTTCTGCAGCAGTCAGCCCTCTGGGGGCTTTCTCAAGCTCATAATTTCAAAGGTGCACAGCATCAGCAACATATCATCTGGTTTAAGCAATCAGGTAAACTCTAAAGTACTCTAGTGATGCAGTGTGAAACAGAATTTTCGCTTTTACTTGCAGGTCGATACTTTCTCTCCTGTTTGTTAACAGACCTGGGTTTCTTTCTGTTATAGTATTTGCATGGCATTTTCTAATGCATACAACAATGCTTTGGCAACACTGGAGATATTTCCATTGCTATCAGTGTAGTTATGTATCATTAAATGAGGGATCTCAACTGAAAAACACCTCTCCTTTCTTGAGTGACTAAGATACATGAAACAGAGATAAGAAAGGATCACAGTGCGTTATGTCTCCTGATAGTAATTTTCCTGACAATACTTGCTAGCATGAGCTCTTCTGAACTATAGACAGCAGCCATGAGCCTTTATCCTTACAAAGGCTTTCCAAAAGTGAATGTGTGGGAACATTTGCACAGCACTTTCTGGAGCAGGAAAACCTGATAATTAAACCAAACCTAAGATGAGAGGACACTTAATGCACAGAATAGACATGTCTATAAACATAGCACATTAGCTAAGGGTAAGATGCCTGAAAACACAGGGGGCATCACAGGTATCACAGTATCACAGGGTGTCAGGGGCTGGAAGGGACCTTGGAGATCTTCGAGTCCAACCCCCCTGCCAGAGCAGGATCATACAATCTAGCACAGGTCACACAG
>JANHGN010011258.1:0-46802 GCA_024605025.1 Megaceryle maxima
CCAAAATATTTAAAAAAAAAAAAAATATATATAAATTAAAAAAAAAAAAAAAATCCCAAAGTTACACTCAGCCCAGCAAACACAGTAGCCACAATACTTGAGAGACCCTCAGAACAACCCCCTTCTCCCACTGATATTTATGCTCTGAGATACACCTGTAGCCAACTCAGGCCAGCTGTCCTGGCTGACTCCAAGTTGCTAATGGCCTGTAGACTATTGCAGGCTTGTGATTCTAGTGCTTAACAAAATGGGAGATCCATCTTAGGATCTCCCTAATTCATACAAAGAATTTTTACCCTAAACTGATCACCTAAAACCATGGTTTGGTCAGTGTCTGGACAACCACACTTCTGAGCTTGTAATTTTCCCTCTGTCTGACTTTAACTAGAAATCATGTAGAAGGATTGACATTTGCTGTAGAAATAGCTTTTTCCTATTGCTCAAACAAATAATACCAGGTCTATATTTACATTAATTTAAAGGTTTTCCATGCTTCCTGTTCTAATATCTAAATCATTTTAATATCTCTAGAAATGCAATAACAGTTGTAAAATAACTCCTTAGACAAAGATCTTTTTAGGTTGAATATAAAAGTTTATACTGATGCCCCATTGTTACTTTGCAACATTTTCAAGGACTGAATGCAGATAATATTATCTTTAAGGTCTCTAACAAACACAAACTAGCTCCAAAACATGTTTCTACAAAACTGAAAACTGATATCTTTGAGAAGTTCTACATGTCAAGCCCCAGCTAATTTGAAAGTCTAAGACAATGAAGTTCCCTCATGGTTTTTTTTTTTTTCAGGAACCTATTTCAACAATAACCAAGAGAAAGACTTTTCCTGTTACACTTTGTTCCTCTATCACTTATTCAGCAAGTGCTCATATCCATTTCCTAAAGTAAAAGTTGTTATTAATTGGTTGATTAAGTGATTAATCGAAAGGCATGGGGATTCTGTAGGCTTTCCTATCACTAAGCACACACAAGAAGTGATTACATTCACTTCCCAGTTTCTAAGTGATTTGAAAAGCTACATTTAGAATCATAGACATTCAACTGCCTTCAACAGACTGCAGAACATCCAGGATGTAATTATTAATTTTCCCTAGATCTGATTCCACTCTGTAGGCCAAGGAAACTACAAAAACTGGTAAATGAAGACAGTTTAGTGACTTACAAAAAGCTAAGTGTGCAAGTATAGATTTAATAGTGACATAGTATAGTAAAAGTTCATCAAAAGACAAACATATATATCTAATATTTGAGCTTTGCAGTGCTGAGCTTTTCTTGGCTCTATTTCCTGCTTCCAGGTAATGAGTGGATTAGGGAGAATGCTTGATGAACACTACCACTGGGGTTGTCTTACTATATGAAGAAATAATCACCATAATATTGAAAAACACTGTACTAAAAGAAGCACTCTGAGACATTTTGGATTTTTAACTGAGAGTGAGTAGTATACAACACACCAACTAAGATGGTTAGGGTTGTATATTTTCAGTAGTATTCATTCTGCACAGAGAATTAATATGAAGGGAGGGTTTCTCCCCACCAGAGGTTGTTCCAGAACAAATTAATACAGAGCTGAAGAAGATTTCTTTTCTTCTTAGGTATTTCAGTTAATGGCAGATAAGGAGGGAAAGAGAGAAATAGATTAAATGGACATGAACATTGTCAGGCGCTTCCTAGACAGATCTCTCATCATATTTTTACTAAAATTTAGCACAGTGTTGGAGACTGGAGTATCTGGTATCCCTGTACCACTGCACCACCCTTTAAGAGCCATCCACACTTCTTTACAGTCATTGCTTAAAATAGTAATGATTTTAAAATATGATTTGTGAAGCCAAAGAGTGTGTTTTTTTCAAAATGTTGAAGCAGAGATCCAAGTGATGAAAGAGCACTGAAAAAATCATTATTGAGGGCACAGGCAGAAATGATTATGAAATTACTCAGGGTGTGCTATTGGTTACCTCATATATTGGAACAGAGTTGAGAATAAAAGGATGGTCCTACCATTGTATTCTAGCAAAAAGGAAGAGAAAAAATACCAATGATTTTGTTTTCCAAGATAGCTTTATAAATTACAAAGCATTTCTTACAAGAAATCTCTAAGCACAACCACCGGAATAGTTAGGCTCAGTTTAACACTTTCTATTTTGCAGATTTTATCTTTGCACAGCCCATCTGAAATGATCTGAAGTCTCAGATGCATTTCAGTACAGCTTAAGCACTAGATACAATTCTTCCACTACTAAACCCAAAGTACTTATCTACCATCAAAGAACAAAACAGCAGAAAAACAAGATCAATTTTAGCCCATGTCTTATGTTTATCATTCAAACTTAATAATTATCTTTTTCACTTTGGCCTTGCAAAGGGCAATAGCTCAACACTGACAAATATCACCCACAGAAAGATTTCATGCAACTATGCCTGACCCTCAATGTCCTTTCACCAGTCAGTAACACTACCCAGGAGAAGGTATAGAAATGGTGTAAATATGGTAACTCCTCTGTACTTTTTGCAAGTTCACAATGACCAAGGATTTCCTGAGCCAGAGGTGATATTTTTCATTAAATAATACTCCTGGACTGATGTTTCCCATGAGTTTGTTTTTTTCGCTTTTGAGATCTAAAAAATTCCAACATCTACTTTTTAGTGTGGCCAACCAACCTCTGGTTGACCTATGCACTGTGTGACAACTTACCATCTTCTCCCTAGTCTCAAAATGAGACCTGATCATTCCCTTCAATAGCTTCTAATTCTTTTAGAAGAAGGAAGGACCAGGAATCATCCTAGCTTATTTAACTTATTTGCCTCACCTGTCAAATTCCCATCAGTCCTAGCTGGAGCAGGTCTAGTCAGTAATTTTCTCATTTGGAAGCAATTTCGTACCATTGAACAGCTTTCTTGCCTCCTTAGTATCTCTTCTGATCTCCTATACACTTCCAGTATTAGATGAACTACTACAACACACAGGATTTGCAGCTTAGAATAGAGATTCAGCTACTAACAGCATCCTATCTTGTTTTCTTTTCCCTCATTTCAATTTATAACAATTCCTGACACTTTGTTTGCTTCACCTGCTACCAAACATTAACTTGAAGTTTTGGCTTGAAGGTCTCTTTCCTAAGTGGTGATACCTAGTTCAGAGATCATCACTGTAAAATCAGTATTGTATATCCCTCATATACGTCACCCTGTGTCTATCAGCATTGATTTTCTAGTGTCACTTTTTCACAAGCTCCTCCAGCACTGTGAAATTCCTTCCCAGATCTTTGATGTCATCTTTTTGGTTTTCATCAACAGACCTTATTTTATCTGTTCTTCGTACCAAGTTTAATTTCTATTTTAGGGCACTTAGATTTTACAGGCCACCCAGATATGCATTTATATTAACATCAACTGTAAAGAAACACAGTGGCACATCATCAGTAGGCATTTGCAGCTAGATTATCCAGGTCTATACTGTTAAACAATTACCAAAACAAACAAACAAACAAAACCTCCACCAAACTATGAATATAATCTATAATGTTTTGCCTAAAACATTTTAAAATTCACAATTTATGACAATTTAATCTCATACAAAATAGAAATTTAAAATATTATTTAATTCTGTTGGTACTTTTGCTTACCATTTTACGGGGGGTTATTTTAAAAGCTGATAGAAAATTAAAATGTATGTTTGATTCTAAATATTCATATGGAAATTTAGGTCTGGAATTAATATTTGCAGTAAAAAATTTTTTATTCTAAGTTTTATCATGTTTTCATTGAAAACAATTCCACACATTTTTTTTTGTTAGTTCAAGTGGTATCATACACATGTAGTAAGTATTTTTTTTTAAGACCTCTTTTTCTCTGATATAAGACAAGGGAAAGTTTATGGTTTATCCTCTGACCAGGTTTCCCAGAACAGGTGAAACAAACCCCTCCCTGTCAGGAATGCCTCAGAGCAGCAGATGCACTAAATGACCCTCTTGGTGCCCTTTCCAAAAGTATGATTATACTTTTGATATTAAGTGATATTAAACATATCATTTACAGAATCAAAATATCACTGGGCTTGAATTTGTATTTGGTCATTTAAAATATGCAACATCACTTAGTCAAGACACAGCCTTGAGTTACTTAAGAGCCATTCCACAAGTGAAATACAGAGAGGATTCAGGGAAGAGATTTAAATGCTGTATTCTTGAGTGTGACATCCAACATCCAAATACAAGTGCACCTCTCTGCTCACTATATGGAGCTAGATGTTTATAAACAATGGAAGGATACTATGTCAAAAGGTTACCCTTTAGGTTAGGTGTGAACTTACTAAATCTTTAAAAACAAGAAAAATCAAAACTGTTTTGAAAATTACAGTTCTTTCACCAGAACTCATTGGCCATCTCGTGTCTTTAATGAATTTCCAATAAAATCAAATCTGATCATTAATTGGACCCTTGCATGTATGTTTCTTACACTAATAAGGCTGAGAGTTTCTCAATTCCACGTGAATATCAGTTTTGAATTTCTTCATTAATCCAATTCACATAAAATTTACTAAGCTTCCTAGTCTTTCTTAATGATGTATTTTTTTCTGGGTTTGATCTTTTCCCCCCCTCTATTCTCATATAGTTTCTCTAATTGCTGCCAATTTGGTGAATTTATTTTTGGATTGGAAGGAAGAACAAACTACTTTCAAGATAACTTTGGATCCTTAAAGAAATATGGTCAAATGTGCATAGCCACATTTGCTCTTTACAACAGAGAATAAGGAAATAGAAATGGCTTTTCAGGCATGTTTTGAGTTCTTGGACTTGCTAGAAATTAGGTTAATATGCTAACATTAAATATGTAAAATAATCTCGGAGATTTACAGTGTAGCCATATAACTGCTCCATGCTGAATTGTTCCTGCACTTTGGGAAAAGGATTATTATTAAAACATTTATGTTTTATGTTTAAAATGCTACCAGAAGTTGGTTTTAATCTTTAATTTTTAAAATACTTTTAAATTCTGAGCAATCTGTGATTTAATGCAACCCATGAAGTAAAGAACTGTGCCCTACTTTTTACTGGTTTTGCCAAATAAGCTTGAGAAACTTACATTTAAAAATAATTTTTAAAAATGTCCCAAACACCTGTTTTTTAACTTCAAAATAACAAGAATATCATCTGTCTGGCAATCAGCATAGTTCACTGGCATTGTGTCTGGGAATCAGCTTTGTTCAGACTCGAATAATTTTTTCAGAGAACTGAAAACAACCTATTCCTTTTGCAGCAAGATCAGGAAGCTGTGCACTGATCTGCTAAGAGTGCAAAGGCAAACTTCTAACAAAGACAGCTTTTCTTCTAAGTGTTTTAGGCACTTGAATTAGATAACTGAGACATAAATCTATAGCCTATCAGATTATACTGCATAAAATTCTGTCCCATTTCAGTTCTCCAGTTGCTGTTTCTTTTCTCTTACCAGAATCATAGAAATTACAGAGACATGCCATTGACTTCAATTGAAGCTTAGTCAGTATATCACCAGATAACAGGAGACAGAAATGTCGGAGAAAAAAAGCATAGTTAAAGAAAAGAATCCAGCCTTTTCTGTACCTCAACAGGCTAACAAAAAGTGCTGGGTTTTTAAACTTGTAAACGGAGAACTAGAGAAAATACCAGTAAATACAGCTTCAGCTTTTTCAGAAACAGATGTAGCAAGACTGACAGTAAAATTGGCTGCAAGCAGCTAGCCCAGATAAAATTACAAGACTATTCTACTCTACTGCTAAGGAATTTATCATATTCTTTCAAGTCAATAAAGAAATTTCCATTGACTGAAATGATAGATTCAGGCTTTATCTTCATGCATAACTCTAATGGCAAAAGAAGCAATATGCATACAGAAAGAATAAATTAGTTCATTTGGCAGGGTGTTAAATAAATATCCTCTTTTTAATAAGATAAGATGCCATGCAGAGCTGTATTAAATTTCAGTCTGTTTTATATTTTTACACAATTCTGCATTGCATATCTATGGCACTCAGAGCACTGCAGTTAGCGTAGGAGAAGATGCTGTTACTGTGAAGGTTGCTGTTAAACTAAGTACATGAGCATTGCTTTAGCTGAGCAATAAGACTGTCAAAAGGTATTTTAAAAATTGTTTACTCAAACATTAAGAATATTTCTACCCCTGCTGGGTCCTAGCTACTGTTCATGCATTGCTACTGAAAGCAAAGATACATGAGCTGTAAGACTCATCTCCACTAAGTCACCTTCTGCTCTTCAGTAAAGCTTATTCTTATACTTATCTTCATTCATGTTATATTTGTTTTATAATCTGCTAAAGCAAAAATGAAAACAACCAAACTATGAATCAGTGAAATAACACATTTACTCCTTGCATTTTATAAGAAATTATGCTTCTTTTTTTACTAGTCAGTAAATCTAAGCATATTATGTGCAAGAGAAATAAACATTGCCAAAAATGTATATAGGAAGACCATTAGGAAAAAGCCTGTGTTTTCATGATTTGCTATTGCTATTTAGTAATTTGGCTTAATCTATGTAAAACCTGTACTTAGCACAAATAATAAAACCTGAAATCATTTAGGCTGTCTGTGTGCTGAGATAGCTGTCTATGAAGGTGTCTCATTTCTTCCTTGTATACCCTTGGCTGTTATTTATCAGTTTTCTTATATCTGTGGCATGTCAGGTTTAAGCAATCCTGAGTCTGCTTCTCTAATGCTTTAGGCCAGAAATCTGTATCACAACTGTACCCGGGGCTGAACGTGAGCTAATGCTCCCTGCTGCACCAGGCTGCTTTATCACACAACAAGCTCAAAAGGAGCAATGCCTTCTCTCTTCTGGGCTTGTACACCAGCAAGCACATCAGAGTCCCATGGTCTATCAGAAGGGCTCCTCAGTGCTATAAATGTGAAATGAACAGACAAAACAGGACACTTCATGAAGTGTCATCACCATTTAATTTCCCAGAGGCTTAGCTGATTCAAGGAACTCCATCTCACGGTGCACTTTGTATAATTGCATTTATCATGAGCCACTTCCTTCACAGTTAGTCCCATCCCTGGCTAACTTGTTAATTAACTTTTTTTTCTGCTGACAACCGGGACAGGCTTAGCAAATTCCTTGGTGTCTATGGACAATAATTTGAAAACTACTGATCATTACATTCACTGTTAACAGAGAAAAAAATGGTATGTAGCCTGTGATTTTGGGCCTGCTGTAGACACCAAGATATATTTTTAAAGACATAGGTATAAATGGTTGGCTTTGACAAAAAATAGTATTTTTTACTATATTTTCTTTAAAGTATCAGCAGTTTACTTTTTCAATGGAAAATAAAATTCTTAATAGAGAATTCAAATTCTTAAAAAAAAAAAACCACAAAACTACTTCTAAGATAGACCAAACTATGTTACACATGTAATACTCTGAGATGCAGAATATTCCGTTTCTATGTGAGGAGTTGGAAGAAAAGTAATAAAAGTTTGTAAAAGCTGTAGTAAGGGATTTTTGAGTCAGCTTAAATTTGCTCACAATGCAATTGATCTTTATCATTCAAGTGATTATTCCTTAAATTTGAATTTAATTTTGTTACTTCTCTGCCTTCGATGCATCACTTAATTGCTTTTTGGCAAAAAAAATAATCAGTGTAAAAAAATACATTTCATGAATAATAAAAAAATAATTCCATAAAGATTGATAAAACTTTTGGGAAATATTCCAACCTGAAAGTAATAGCTTTGGAGAATGAGTCTTAACTTGAATGGAAAATACAACTACAGTCAGGGCCTTGCTGTTACTACCAGAAGCCTTGAATACCCCCAGTTCCAGCTGAAGTCAGCATGATACACAACTGTTCAATACCTCTCAAAATCAGCCCCGTAACCAGCTCCATCCCCTTTCCAGCTCTGCAGTATCACTTAGAAAATTTTTGCTAATCTTACTGAGAGATGTGATCAAGTGGAACTCAGTTACACCTTGCTGGGAATAGATGTTGCAGCTGAAATCAAATATAGGTAAACTGAGTTTACTCCCTCCTGATTTGAATAATATATATCACAGCCATTAATCAGAGGAATTTAACCCACTTCCCAGTTTCAATTAGTGCCCCGATACTATTACAAATGCTTATACTGACCAAGACCATTGCCTTACCCGCAGATATTGACTGGCAATGCAGAAGAGACCAACTCCTCAGTGTTGAAGAGGTTTTCAAACACCTATGTCACAAGGTTCTGTCTTTCTTCTAGCACTTTTTCTTAGCATTTACTCTCATAATTCTGATTATTCTTCATATCTGTATCTGTTAAATTGCTTTTCTAAATCTGAAAGCAAAATCTGGAGATAGGGAGGAGATTGCAGCATTTCTGAGAGGAAGAGGCTGTGCACTATCTCTGCTGGCAAACAGGAGTAAAGAGCAGAAACGCAGTGGTAGGAACTACCCACAGTAGCTCTTAGTGCTTTCTTCCTCAGGATTCCTAGACCCTAAAACCAGAGCTCCACTCCCTCCTCTATGCATCTTTCCCATCTAATTCAAGGACCTTTCAGTATTGCCAATGGTTTTGATTTCCTCCTCTCCATGATCCAAATTCCCTGGGACAACTCCCATAAACTAAGGGGCTTGCTCCTTGGGCTTTCTATTTCAGAGCTCAGGAGATGGTCTGGGCTCTGTCCAGCTGCCAGGATTGCACCGAAACTTCAAAGTAAAACCCACACTGTGCCTCCCAGTTACTGAAACCTCAGAAATCTCCTTACTGACCACCACATGCAGTCTAGCCCAGACCATTCCCTTCCTTCACCCTCCTTTGTAAGTGTGTGCTCTTACACATAACAAAAATCTACCTAAGGGGCACTCCGAAGGCACAAAAATGACATATACATGGGAAAAGCCAGAGGTAAGTCTCCTTATTCTTGTAAAATTTACAGAAATACTTTTGTAAGTCCCATAGTTCAATTCCATCAAGTCTGAAAATGTATATTCTTTGCAAGCTTTAAATTTGCCATATTTCAGAAAAATATATGTTCTTTTTTTATGAGGTAGTAAGAGTAGAATCTTTATATCTGTCATAACTATTCTGGTTTGGTTTTTTTTTTTCATTCTCTCTTCTTGAGCCTTGCACAGGTTTTCTTAAAATAGACACTCCCTGTCCTTTCAGCATTGTCATTAGAGAGATTTTCAAACACCCAATCACGCTATGACCTTTTTCTGATTGCCCTTTAATTTAACAATATCCTTCCTAAGATAAGATAACAGGCCCCTGTGCAGTAGTTCATGTAGAAATAATAGTATATACCAATTTCTATTTTCTTCTTTATCCACCTTACTCTCTTGTTTGCTTTTATCACTAGAGGTACTGTGAGCACCCACCCTCATCAGGCTGTCCACAAAGTTATACAGATACCTCTCTGAGTTCACAAGAACAGTGGTGAGGGAGTTTCAGGTGTCTGACTGTGATTTCAGAAGTTCTCCCCTGCAGCTGTGCCAAAGATGGTAAGACCTGTCCACTAAAAGGAAGGGATCAGTGTGGCTGAGCTGATCAGATCTGAACAGCCTCTGACCCCTTTTTCCCTTCAGTGAATATTATTTAGCAGTTGCTGACCTTACACACACTTCACTACATGTGCTATAACTCTGAATTCCAAATAATTATTCGAAATAACTGCCCATCATCTGCAGATATGACTAATGACAAAAATCTCTTCCCCTTTCTACAATATTCCTTATATATAGAAATTAAACAAATGGAGAGTTTGGGAGCACCCAGATACTAATTTTTTTGTCATGATAGAAGTGGACAAAAGATGAGATGCTAAGATAAAAAAAAAAAATCAGATCACTCTGAAGTATCTTACCATGTGCAGTTTTAGTTATTCTATTGGTAACACTTTGATGACTATTAGCTTATTTGCCTTTGAAAGATTATCTTTAACAGGAGAAGGCATGAAATGAGATAAAAACAAACAGTGGCTTATCCAGATGACCTAATTTAGATGGGGATTTTCCACTGGGCTTTAATGGGACCTGAATTGTATTCAGTCTTACTTTGTATTTTATCCCCAAAAAGCACCCATCCAAACCTGTGATATCACAAGCCATACTCAATTTTGACAATTAGATGTCCTTGGTTAAAAAGCACGTATTCAACTGTAGGATAAGACTGTCAGAAGCAGGGGTTACTATATGATTAATAGGATTAGCCCTGAATATTGTCCTCGATAAAGACTGATAATATTTCTTTTGGAGTGAGGAGAGAGAATGCCAGACTGCCCTCACCAAAGAAGGAGATGGCACTGATAAAGAAGGAAAACTCCACATGATATAGCAAGTCCACAACTAAAAGGAATCTAAGAAAAGGCTCTGTAAGGGTGGAGAATAAACCAGCTACCAACAAGGGAGAGAGCGTATTCCATCTTCTTATCAGGAAAGAAAAATAAAAAGCAGGCAAGTGAGTAGTAGGGTTTAAATACATCAGCTGGTGTCAGAGAACGCAAAAAATGACCAGCTGTTTAGGCTACAGAAGTTCATTGCTGCCAAGGGAAAGGTGAATGCTCTCTGCCCCGTCCTTTCTTCCAGAGGAGCATGCAAGGAAAAATTCCTGTGAAAAGGCTAGTCAGAGCCATGGTGATGTCTTTCTGCTGCTATATTTAGCTTATTTGAAGTACCTCAGATACAGACACTATTTAGTACAACAAAATGAGTCATTATGGACTGCAATTACGAGATTGAAACCCTTGCCATGGAAGGAAGAGGGAAAATCAGCTTTCTGGTTTTGTAATCCGTGGATAAAGCCCACAGAGCAATCATACTTACACAGAGGTACAAGGATAACCAGTCTGATTTATGGAAGTGTATGCAGTCAGTCAGTAGTATCTCCACATTGACCCAAAGAACTGCAAAGAGGTCTGAAACCCCTCTTCCTGCCAGACTCCAAGATTAGACTCCAAGCACTCCTCTGTGAAACAACATGTGAACAAATATCCTGTCCATTCTACACCTCTAAGAATATGCACAAATAACTAAAGCTAGATACTGTCTGCACCTTCTTTACATGTTTTGCAGTTCAGAAGCCATTTCTTACAGATGTGTAATGCCACTATCATAGAATGCCTTGGGCTGGAAGGGACCTCTAGAGGTCATCTAGTCCAACCTCTCTGCAGTGAGCAGGGACATCCTCAACTAGATGAGGTTGCTCAGAGCCCCATCAAGGCTGACCTTGAATGTCTCCAGGGCTGGAGTCTCCACCACCTCCCTGGGCAACCTGTTCCAGTGTTCTACTACCCTCATGGTAAAGAACTACTTCCTAACATCTAATCTAAATCTACCCTTCTCTAGTTTAAAACCATTGCCCCTCATCCTATCACTACATGCCCTTGTAAACAGTCCTTCTTCAGTTTTCTTGTAGGCCCCCTTCAGGTACTGGAAGGCTGCTATAAGGTCTCCCTGGACCCTTCTCTTCTCCAGCCTGAATAACTCCAATTCCCTCAGCCTGTCCTCATAGGAGAGGTGCTCTAGTGCTCTGATCATTTTCATGGCCCTGCTCTGGACCCACTCCATCAGGTCCATGTCCTTTCCGTGTTGAGGGCTCCATAGCTGGACATAGTAGTCCAGTTGAGGTCTCACCACAGCAGAGTAGAGGGGAAGAATCACCTCTTTCCATCTGAAGCCCAAGATGTGATTTGCTTTTTGGGCTGCAAGTGCACATTGCTGTCTCATGGCCAGCTTCTCATCCACCAAAACCCCCAAGTCCTTTTCCACAGGGCTGCCCTTTATCATCTCATCCTCCAGCTTGTATTGATAATGAGGATTGTATCAACTGAGGTGCAGACCCCTGCACTTGGTCTTGTTGAGCCTCATGAGGTTCGCCTGAGCCTACTTCTTCAGCTTGTCCAGGTCCCCCTGGATGACCTCCAATCCTTCTGGTATATTGACCACACAACTCAACTTGGTGTCACCTGCAATCTTGCTGATGGTGCACTCAGTCCTGCTGTCTATGTCATTGATGAAAATATTAAACAGTACTGTTCCCAGTGTGGACACCTAAGGGACACCACTTATCATCTATCTCCATTTGGACATCAAGCCATTGGCCACCACCCTCTGGATGAGACCATCCAACCAATTCTTTATCCACTGAACAGTCCACCCATGAAAACCATCTCTTCCCAACTTGGTGAGGAGGATGTTGTGAGGGACTGTGTCAAAGGCCTTGAAGAAATCCAGATGACATCCATAGCTTTTCCCTTGTCCACTGATGTAGTCACTCCACTGTAGAAAGCCACTAGGTTGGCCAGGCAGGACTTGGCCTTAGTGAAGCTATGCTGGCTGTCTCTCATCACCTCCCTGTCCTCTATGGGCCTTAGCATAGCTTCTAGGAGAATCTGATCCATCATCTTCCCAGGCACAGAGGTGAGGCTGACAGGTCAGTAGTTCCAAGGTTCCTCCTTTCTACCCTTTTAAAAATGGGTGTAATGTGTCCCTTCACCAGGGACTTCACCTGACTGACAGGAGTTTTCGAATATTCTATTCTGGCTAATTCTCAGGAGTAATTAAGATCTAGTTCTCCCTCAACTCTGGGCTTCTTGAAGGTAGAGGAATCTTTGTAGATGAGTTAAGATGCAGAAGATGGAAAACTACTCCCATTAAAGAAGTGCTGGATATTAATTTGTAGTCTTTTAGGCTCCAACTGTATTAGTCCAGCTAAAACTGTATTATAGTAGATTATTATTTAAGGACTGACAGAGAAAAAGAACTATTAAAGCAAATATAAACAAGAAACAAATTCCTAATTCCTTCCCTTTCCAAAACTCTTACTAATTTTGTAAAGAATCCAATTTGATGAAATACAATAGCTAACTGAAATTAATATACAGCATTTTGTTTTGCCTTGCCTGTATGAATTGCTTTCATTTAGTATAATTTGTTAGGAAAAGAGTCCTGATAGAGCCTTACTAAAGGAAAATCCACTCTTGCACTCACTCATTGCATTATTATAGACCTATGTGAACACAAAATATCTCAAGAATGCTTTAGGGGGATGCAAGCTTCATTAGAAAGATAATACACTGCAATATGATAAAACATAAGGTACCTATTCACTCTACCATGGCACAGATGAGGACTTTATTTTAAACCCACAGCAGATTGAATTTTTGCATGATGTTTTCTTTAAACTGCCTTGCTTAATCTAGAAATACATTAAAATACTCATCTGCCAGCTGTGCTGGTTTCAGCTGTAGCAAACTGATGATTAGCATCCTCCTGACATTATTTTCTTCACATGGAATAAAAAATGACTGTCACAGGATTACAGAAGAGGAAAACATATAAAGTTCATTACGTTGTCTTCTGGGTGTTATCTTACCCTGAATTATTTTCATAATTAACAGGTCTGTTACAATTAAGCATATTTGCAAATATCTCTGGTGCAGAAATGTAAAAAGCTATATTTGCCAAGTTAAAAAAAAAAGAAAAAGCCACTAACATTTAAATCTCATTCATTTGCAGAAATGCTTTCCACAGCCACCTAAAATGACTGTATTTGGTGTGAAGGCTTGTGATGTTCTGTGATACATGGATGGTCAAATCCAGCCCACTAACTTCAGAGGGTGACAAGCATTTCTGACTATGTCTGTTTCCATTCTCAGCCTCCAAGGTCATTTCAAGAACTCCCTATATCAGTTCAAAAACTCAACTGGCTATACTTTATGCTTAAAGATATATTTTATCTTGACATACTGTTGACAAGTGCAAAGAACTCAATCTACTAGGATTCTTTCTTTTTTCTTTGATATAGATGACAGAGGCATCAAAACTACTGAACTAAGTGCAAGCAAAAATGTTATTTTTCCATATCATTTTTAAGCATATACCGCATACAATTTTTGAGCCTATGTGAAAAGTATAAATCCCATGTTTATAGGATACCAAAATCCCTTAGTCCAGTTAAGTTACAGCTATGTTAGCAAGCAATGCAGACCAGAAGAGTTGGCTCTGTAAAGTGAAATAGCTGCTGAGGGCCTGACATCCTTCCTGCTCATATTGCATGATTTTTTTTCTGCTCTCACAGACTGACTGCCAGCTTGCCAGTGGTGAACTCCTGGAGTGAATGAAGTTCCATACAAAGGGAAACCAGTTCATGTGCTATGAGACCACTCCACAGTGCAAACCAAAGCACAGTATGGAAGTACAGTTGAGAGGGTCACCAAGTTCAATGGATGATCCATAGATACCCTGTAAGTCTTGATCCCTCCCTCAAAGCTGAAAACTCCTGGAGTGCTGCTCTATGCATATTTCTGAGGCCTGATCCTCAGCCATATTATACTACACTGGATCTACACTTCTTATCACGTCAGTTGGCACTACAAGAAAACAAGTTATTGTGGCACAGCCCACCAGGATTAGGTTTCTATGAAGTTTACAGAACTGCTTTTAGCCTGTCAGACACTTTTATCTTTTACTTCAGAATGAGTGAGTGGGCTTCAAATATCTTACCATAAAAGTTACTAATCTTAGGTGAAAGATCAATCACACAAGGCCTCCTGATAATGGCTTCTTTTATCTTAGAGAAGTTACAGGTTTAAGTCCTTCATTCCCCATGACTGCTCCCCCCAGAAAGTTCAGTATATTCATAGGGCACATATATGTCCATCATCACTGATTTTCAGCAGCTTCCAGAAGAAATTTGCAGTAAGTGGAAACTCCATGCCCATTTTGTCCTTGGCCATTTTGCTGAGGCATCAGTGACTCTGACAGGAATTTTACAATGTAGGTACTTCTTTGTTTGATTGCACTCCTTCGGCCCTCTTCACATATATCATCAAAAAGCCATCAGGTAGGGGTATTATTTTTTTTGCTCTTTCACCTAGGGGCAGATCTGAGTCAGTGACTTTAGGATGTAGGGCTCTATATTTCTGTATCATGCTTCCCATGACATGTTGTAACTCAAGACTGCTGTAATACTTAAACATACAATCTCTCTAGACAGTTACTGAACAAACTTCATTTTAAAAGCAAAGTAACACTACTCTGACTTACACACAGAGATTATCTCTACTTTTAAAGACAGAAATATGTTCTCCCAGATCACTGCAAATAATTCTCTTGATGTTATCCTTTTCCTTCATATCAGAAAAAAGTCCATCCCAAAGCTTTCTCAAAAGCTGGCATGTGGAGAAAATTTTTTTTCTCATGTGATTTTAAATAAGAAAAAAAAATCATGGTTTAGAGTAGCTTGTGATTTTCTTTCTTTTAGATGTGATTACACCAGCTCTGGGACTAAGGTAACAGTTGGTAACTCACCTTGCTTTACTCCAAAGGAGGAGCATCAAACATGACTTATAAGTGCTTTTGTGTTTCATCAGACTGCAAGCTGGCAAACAGACCTAAGTCCATTGGCACAGTCCTTACTTTCCTACCACGGCTGGGATATGAGGAATAAACAGAAATAACTCAAAGGCTTAACTAATTTGTTATAATGGGTATCACAAATCAGTCACAAACTTAGTGGAACATAGTAAGTATACAAGGAAACACCATGGGAGGGGTGAAAAGTACCTGTGTGGTAGAGGGGCTATTTATCAAGGGCACTTTATGAAATTCAGAAAACATACATCTGATGAAAGACAGTTTTAATGGCTGGGGTGACTGGGGTCATGACTTTCCTTCTTGAATTTCGGAACAATTACACCACAGACCTCAAAGTGTATTGCTGCTGGAGACAATCTTTTCTTTCAAAGGGGATTATTAGGACAACAGTTATTTTAAATTTGATTCTGACTAAAGTGGAAAATAACTTGACTTAAAAGATATTGTTGGAAAGAAAAAAAATAGAGTGTAAAAAAACCCACAGCACTTTGTAATCAATTGAACTATTATTGACAGGGTCTTTGCATGGATAGTTTGTATTTTTTTAAAAGAGTGAGAGACCTGGTGTCTGCTGGAAACATGACAACTACACAATTGAAACTATCTCAAAGATAAGAAGTCTAGTAGAATACATTTTTACTCTATTAGTAGCAATTTAATTATCTAAAAATGGAAAGAGGAACTGCACAGAGAATGAAAACAAGGGTATGTGTTCAGGTACGCAGGTTAAACTCAGAAAGACTAAGGCTAAAGTGAGTTATAATTTACAAGGAACATAACAGGAAACTAGGAGATTCTACAGATACACTGAACATTAAAGAAGTAAAAGGAAGTATTAAGGAGATGAAATAATGAATAACTCAAGGAAGGATGAAGTATCTAATCTCTTCTTTTAATCTTCATATAAATGTTAACTATGGTCCAATAATTAAAATACATTTTTAAAGGAGATAGGCATATCTTCTGGAATATGGGAAAGGACAGTAAAAAAAGATCAAGATTTTCAGGCTAGCTTAGTCAAATGAATTTCAATTAAGTATACTTCACAAAGAAACCACAGTAATCTCCGAATCACAGCACTTACCTTGGAGAGTTCATGAAGGATAGTAGAATTCCCTGAAGATAGAAAGAGGGCAATCACAATGTCACACTTCAAAAAGGTGAAAAGAACTCTACAGGGAGGGTACAAACCAGTCCTTGGACTGTTCTTCCTTAAAAAATTCTAGAACAATTTACTAATAATCCATTTATAAGGCAGGAGAGAATAAGATGGTGATAAAAAGCAGAAAAAGTGGATTTATCAGGAACAAATCATTCCAAGTCAATCTAATTTATTTCTTTGATTGCTGGCCTAGCTGGATAAGGTAAAAGTCACAATTTTCATATATTTGGACTTCAGTAAGGATTTTCTAATATCTAGAATAAATTCTAATGTTCTAGTATGCAAAACAGAGAATTAAAATCTGGATGAAATCAGGTGGGCTGAAGAAAACTGAAGAGTGCATGACCTACAAGGGAAGATTATGAAGAATCACATCAGCTTTGTCTAACAAATGGGAGAGTATACCATAACTGTTTCTAGTATACCAAAAATTGTTGGTTTACATAGATATGGGCATATATATGAATATATATATGAGGGCATACATATAAAAGGTGAGACAAAAAAAGCTTGAATTGCAACATTGGAGATTGGGGCTTGGTATTGGAACTAACATTTTTCATTTTAAGAATAGCTGAAACACCATAATGGACTTCCTGCTTCCTTTAGGCATGTAATACTTCTGTTCAGAGACAAAGTTTTCCTTCATTTATTTTGAATAAGTGATGATAGAAATATTTCAAAGATGTTCTGTTGCCTTCAAGCTATGTTTGCTTCTTGGATCAACCAAAAGCCTGCCAAAACTTGGGAATTATGCACTTAACACAGGACTTATAGAGACAACTAATCTTTAAGCCCAAAATTTATGAGAAAGAAGTTCCTAGTTCAGCAGCTACCTACTGCTGAGCTCAGTTGGAGCCCCCTGTTTGGTCTGAAAATTAGATACATACAGACACTTATGCTTTTATGATTGCTCAGAACTGCCCAGCCAGAGCTGCAAAGCATATAAAAGTCCCTTTTAAACCCTAATGAGATACAGAACAATGCCTAAATATCCAGAAGGTGCAGACTTCACCACACACCAAAAGCACAATTAAGAAATTTCAGGGGAAGAAAAGGCAAAACAGACATCCTATGCTTTGTGCCATAGTCCAATGTTCTTCATATTTATCAAGTATGTCCTTGAGGGAGCTCCTCTTACCTTCTTCCAGAAGCTGCTTTAACCATCAGGTTTGAGATTGAGCCTAAAACAGGTTTGGTATTCATGAAAGTTATTCATTCACCTCTATAATTGCTATTCCCAGAATAAAGCTGGGGCCTGACTTATTCTGTAGAAAGTCTGAATCATCCCATATCTTCCTCAGGAGAGAGAGGTTTACATTAAGTCTGTAATACCTTTCACGGTGATCTTTTAGTTTAGGTGACAAAGAGTAAAGTTTGACATGATGAGGCATTCCTGAGTTCCCAGAAGACTGAATTTTCCTATCCAGGAGGTGGCCCTAAAGGTGCTGGTCTTTGAAGATGGAGTTGATCAGGCTCTAGGACCCATACACAAGCATCTCTCAAAACGATGGCATTCTTAATGCCCAAAAGCAATGCCTACTGAGTGTAACTGACAACATGTCAGTACAGTCATCTGGCATATTCACTGATCTACTCTACATGTACGATGTCTCTGGCTTTCTGTTGCAGTGGAGAAATATTGAATTATGGAGAATCCAGAAAGTAGTCAGCCAAACAAAAGAGCACATGACCTAAAAATATGGTCTATTTCAGCATTAGCAGCTGTCTGCAGTATACAGTACATTCAAAGCTAAATATTCTCAGTTATGTAATGTTTCTGAAACTTAATTTACAATGTTAGAAATTAAATTATTAGAAAACTAAAATTGAATGCATTGATCATCTAACTCCTGAAATAACAGTAATAACATACCATTCAAGCAGCCTTGTTGCCTTTATAAACCTCTGCATTCATGTGGGTCAACATCCAGCGCTCATTCATTTTAAATAGCAGCCACTTGAACCTTTCTTTCCAATTTTTGGAGGGACTGGAGGGATGGGGGGGCATGGTGGTGGTGGTGCTTTTTTGTTATGTTTTTCTTAAATAGAGCTGGGAAGCAGCATTTGTAATTAAAATTTTGACATCTTTGTTTCTTCTGTTTATAAACGCTTACCACATTTTCCTAAATGCTTTCATTATTCATATTTTTTTTTTTTAATTGTATTTTCAGGTAACAATTTCCTGTAGTTTTCCTCTAGAATCTCAAAGTTACTCTAAAACAAAATTGGAGTTGCTATGACTGGAGATATGAAATACATATCTATTTGTCTGCATACCATCCAGGCTATTACATGAGGTTTCATATTTGTAGAAACCTTACAAGAATTGCAGATAAACAATAGAAAAATTACATCTGCTAGCAACTTGCTGTATACCTTTTTTTCTGATAATGGGTATTTGCCACTCACTGGAATGGTTTGCAAGAGCTATCTGATTTCTGCATAATTTTCTAAGAGATGGCTGAGATTTTTACTACACTATCTAGTCATTTAAAGAGAGGGTAGAAGGAAAGGAATGAAAATGAGGATAGAAAATATATACTTCTAAACAGAATTTTAGTGCCTTTGCAAAATGTTACTATCCAAAAGTGTGTGAAAGGACAAACATATGTGAAAGCCTGAAGCTATCATAAACAGGAATGAACTGTATTAAAGATTTGGTGATGTTTTTCTACACTCCTCTGCTCACTCGCTGGTAAGGAAGCAAGAATTATTCTCCTTCTGTTTGTTCTTTTCCTTGCTTCTCCCATTTTTCTAATTGTCATCTCCTTCCTTTGCGCTATTTCTCTGGCATAGGACTCCACTGTCTGCACTGCACTGTCCCCACTAGTTATATTTACCAGTCTATCAACTCATTCCCACCTCAGGGCAGCGTACACTACATTCATAGATGCAAAGTTCCACTAACATTTTCTTCACCCGAGGAAGTTTCCACTGTATGCATCTCACATTGTCTCTAGATAATAATAGTATTGTCAACACTAGTGAATTCACCAGCTTGTGACAGGTTATTCCTTTGAAGAACTTCTATTCAGACTAGTGCACAGAATCTTTACCATTTGTCAATGCCATAAAACACATGGAATGGCAGATGCCATAGCCTGTGAATCAGTGAAAATATTTATTGAAGTTAATTTTATATTCTTCATAACCTCCCTTCTTTGTGCTCTACAATTTCCCCTGAAAGTGGTAGAACTGAAGCACTTATGACTTTAGTTATCAGGAGTAGTCAGCATGGATTCACCAAGGGGAAATCATGCTTAACTAATCTGATAGCCTTCTATGATAGCATGATTGGCTGGGTAGATGGAGAGCAATGGATGTTGTCTACCTTCACTTCAGCAAGGCTTTTGACACTGTCTCCCATAACATCCTCCTAGGTAAGCTCAGGAGGTGTGGGTTAGATGAGTGGACAGGGAGATGGAGGGAGAACTGGCTGAACGACATTGCTCAGAAAGTTGGGATCAGGGGTGCAGAGTCCAGTTGGAGGCTTGTAGCTAGCAGAGTTCCCCAGGGGTCTGCAAGGGGCCCGATCTTATTCAACATTCATAAATAGCCTAAATGAAGGGATGGAGTGTAAACTCATCAAGTTTGCTTATAATACAAATCTAGTAGGAGTGGCTGACACACCAGAAGACTGTGCTGCCATTCAGCAAGACCTAGACAGGCTGGAGAGTTGAGTGGAGGGGAACCTAATGAAGTTCAACAATGGCAAGTGGAGAGTCCTGCACCTGGGGAGGAATAACCCCATGCACCAGTACAGGTTAGGGATTGGTCTGCTGGAAAGCAGCTCCACAAAGAAGGACCTGGGAGTTCTGGTGGACAATATGTTAACCATGAGCCAGCAGTGTGCCCTTGTAGCCCAGTAGACCAATGGTATCCCAGGGTCCATTAAGAACAGTGTGACCATCAGGTTGAGTGAGGTTCTCCTCCCCCTCTACTCTGCACTGGTGAGGCCACATGTGGAGTACTGTGTCTAGTTATGGGCTCCCTAGTTGAAGAAAGACAGAGAACTACTGGACAAGAGTTAAAAAAGAGGGCTATAGGGATGATTATGGGACTGGAGCATCTCTCTTATGAGAAAAGGCTGAGATACCTGGGTCTGTTTAGCCTGGGGAAGAGAAGACTGAGAGGGGATCTTACTAATGTTTACAAATAACTCAAGGGTGTGTGTCAAGTAGAACAGGTCAGTCTCTTTTCACTAGTTCCCTGTGATATGACAAGGGGTAATGGGTACAAACTGGAACACAGGAAGTTGCACCTCAACATAAGGAAAAACTTCTTTACTGTGAGGGTCACAAAGCCCTGGAACAGTCCAATCAGAGATGTTGTGAAATCTCCTTCTCTGGAGACTTTCAAAACCCTCCTGCATGCATTCCTGTGCAATTTGCTTTAGGAAACCTGCTTTGGCTATGGGGTTGGACCAGATATTCTCTAGATGTCCTTTCCAACCTCTACCATTCTGTGATTCTGTGACTTATTCCACCAGTTAACAAGCAAGTACTCAGAACGTGCATAATATGCAAGGAATGTCCAGGGACAACAGAAAACCACACACGGTATCAGGTTTGATGTTTCAGCTATATGGGGGTCTTGTCTGTGAAATAAGATATCTATCTTCACACATCTGAAAAAGACCCTTTTCTACAACACAATCTACAGCTAAAGTGGCACATGGTCAGACATATTTATAGAATGTTGTCCTGTATTGAATACTGCAATGTAACCATCACCACTTATACACTTTAAACATAAGAAGTCTTGAAAAGGAAAACAAGCATGAGGCATTTTAGGTTGTTAATCCATATGTCACGTTTCTATTTGTACAAGAACCCTTATCAGATTAACATTTTAGAGTGTCTACCTCACTATAGTAACTTGTAGCACTAAATAGTATTTCAGAAAACAAACCAAACAAGTTTTGGCTTAATCATTTTTACCTTCAACTGGTTGGATTTCAACTCTTATGGCCCATGGGATCTTCTCCCTTTTATAGCTGTTTCAGGGTGCCTGACGCTGCTGATGTCCAACATTATAAAATGTGCTCATGTTATTTAGGCCTACAGTCCTTTGACTGAGGCCTCCAGTCATAGTATTGGCAAAGTTCATGCTTAATCATACCTATAATACTGTTACTGCCTTATTAAATTAGGCCCTTAAATTAACTTCTGGATAATTTTTTTTGTGTATTAAGAGCTTAGGGTGCACTTTTGTAGCTCTACATTTCAGCTGGTGACTGTGGATAAGATAACAAAATCAGGAATGAAAGCCCAAGTTCAGCACACAAAATTTTTCAGTGGAGCAAATTTTGGCATTTTTGATCACATTTTGTAGAATCTTAGTCCTCAGATATCACCAGAAATAAGAAATCAGTGAGCATGGGCATGCATAACACAATATGGATTTCAAAATAACCACAGCTATGCACGGCTGTTGATGTAATTCCATTTGCTTGAAAAATGCAGAATGATGGGCTTCTCAGTTTGGAATATAAATTACATTTGGCGGGTATTAAATATACTCTGTTTTGCTGAGCATATGAAGACTAATAGTCCCAAATTTTTCATACAAATATGTTTATAGAAATATTATTTACTAGCACAAGTCTTGAGAATTAATTAAACCTAAAATGTCACTTTGAAAAGTGAAATTATACTCAAGGTGATTGTGCTCCAACTATGGTTCTGGCAGTGGTACAGGAGGCATTTGCTTCTTTTAGATTGATTTTTTTTTTGAGTTTGTTCCCCCACTGTGTCAGAGGATGAGAAGATAGGCTATAATGAACATGGTCACATTTTGAAAGAAAACACATGGAAGGCTGAGGAAAAAGAGGAAAAAAAAAAAGAAAAAGGCTTGAAACAAAAGACTGGAACTAAGTCGATTCAAATTTTCTGAACCTAAAGTCAAAGAAGTGTGTGGGAATATTTCCATTTATTTCAGTGGAATTTGGTTCTGTCCTGCCTGAAGCAAATGTGTGAAGAAACTGAAAATGTCATTAAAAAAATCCAAATGTGATTGCTCACACAGTTTAGCAGGAGACAAATGTGCTTTATAGGTAGCATGTAACAAGCAAAGAGAACATATGGCCACCATTGCCTGTATGGAATTCAATCATATCAAAACCATGCCATATGTTCTTTTGTTTTGTTGAGTAGATAAATGTCATTATCTCATCATGCTTTGAATTGAAAAGTCCCTGTTCTGCTAATAGGACCAGGTTACAATCAGCCATGATATGAAACAAAGTGACAACCACCAAGTGTGTGTATATGTTCAGTTATTTATTGCTTCTTTCTGTGTTTCTTACCTTTTTTTGCAGACATTCTAGAATCATTACAATCTAAAAAAAAAAAAACAAACAAGCATTTAAGCTTTGTCTGCACTTTCAAAACTCTATGATCTTTTTGTAAATAATTGGATTCTAGTTTGAAATTCTTAGCAGCTGTTGGAACAAGGCACATTGATGCTTATATTTAGACCAGATTCAGCCAGTTATTGTAGCATGTGCTCCCTACTAAGCATACAAAGACTCATACTAGAACTTTTTAAATGGAGGATTTTGTAAATGACTCTAAGATTAATAGTCACCAGTATATTTTGAATCACGATACTCACTTGCTAACTTTACATCCAAGAAAAGCCATAACGGATCTATGCTGTATTTAAGTCCTGATGTTACATAGCAGTCTGTGACTTTCAGAATTTCTTTCAAGCCTATACATACATGTACGTGGCCTTAAAGAAGTTTAATAATAAATAAGACTGTATGTTTTACACCATCCCTTGGATATTGTTAAACAGTCAGGACAGAAGACCCGTGGCTCTATTGAGGAAGCTTTTAATATTAACTTTTTCTCAGAAGAGAAGAGGGCCTTTGTACATTGAACACATTAAAAGTAATGTGACATGACTGCATTGTAGCAAAACTATACAGCAGCAAGCTTAATTCTGGCTGTACTCATGAGCCAGCACTAGGTCCTGTGCTAACAAATGTATGAAATGAAAAAGGTCATTGTTCCAAAAAGTTACCAAAAAAAAAATCTTGAATTATACTTTTAGAAGACTCTAAGATTAAGAAAATGTGTTACAGTATAGTCATATTATAAAAGGGAGATATGTATACGTATGGTAGGATCCATCAAGAAAGTCTTTTAAAGGATAAAAAGAAAGATTAAAACAAAGCTGTCCACACAAATAAAAAGAGAGGCAGTTTTACAATGTTCATTTCTCACTTGCAGACTCTTCTTCAAGCTGAACATTTTTTAAATTTGTTAATATTTACCCATCAAATCCTACAGGGAACACTGACAAAAACCCAGGTGATAGTAGCGTGGAACCTTCCAAGAATGGCTTGGACTTGATCTGCTTGCCTCCAACTATTTTGCTAACTCTTTTCAAATTTCATTTAACAAACTAAATTTTGCAACAGTATTATACAAGTTTATATTATTTCCTGTACTTGCTTCTTGGCAAAGAAAAAGAAAAATGAACGAGTATTGACAAAGATGGCATGTATAGATAGGTGATTACAAAGCAGCACATCAATCTCATTCCATCATGATGAAGTAATATGCATGGTGGGCGCAACTACAACCAATGAATAAAATATTTAATTTGAACACCATGAAAAATGATCCAAAAGTGAAAAAGGCAGAAATTTTGCATAAATAAATAAGTTCACTTTCATAAATGCTCTTAAGGGATTTTATTATACAATGGGAAGAAAAAAAAAAAAAAAAAAAAACAAAAAAACCTCCCACCAACTGCTATAGGATTTATTATTAAAAGAATCAGTTTTTTATTTTATATGCAGAAGGAGAAAACAAAGAACATCCAGAAGCTATTCAGACCCTGTTCCCATTTGAAAACAAGAAATTCAATCAATATCTATGGTAAAATGTTCAGTAGCTGTAAATCAACACAGCTTCAATTGGCATAATAGAAAGGCATGGATTTACTCTACCTGAGGATTTGGCCCTTAGCATTTTGCTCGAAGCAGAAAATTCTTACAAGTTTAAAAAATACTTGAGAGACAGGTTCATCTTGTAACATAGAACACATCTACAAACTAGGGATGTCAAGTAGAGACTAGGTAATTATCTACTTATGAGAAGATTCTTCACTATGATAGCAATTTAAAGTAGCTCAAAAACAAAGGATTAGGATTATCTGATTGGAGAGCACATAAAAGCATGTATCCAAAATAAGACAAAAGACCTTTAATGCAGCAACCACAGAGATGCAAACCCAAGCATCATCTGTCCAAGGTGATTTATGCCCTCCTTTAACAGAAGCTGAGAAAGTTTAGGCACCAGTAGGAGAAAAGTAGTTTTACATTTGCATCTCCACTGAACATTTATTCTGAAATCCTTGCCTTTCCCATTGGCCAAATATTTTTATTTCATTGCTTCTTCTCACAGCATTCAACACAGACAAGATTGACTATGAAAGTCAAACAGATGATGCTTCTGACACACATCTCCACAGAAAAAGCACAAGGGCTTGGGTTGTGTTGGAAGACACAAAAAGAAGCCACTCAGCAGGAGACATAGGATCTGCCCATGCAGAGAGGGTCAAGTTTAAGGGAGGTTCTTAACTGTTCTGAGCCACATAAGCTATCCTACTACAACACAGCCCACTTAAAGCCATTAATAATGGCATCTTTGATGATACTCAAAGTAAAGCTTCTGTCCAGTCTAATGTATGGAATACTTTTTAGGCTAATCCCTGACAAAGACAGAAGGAGGGATACAGAAGGATTGTGAAGCAGAAGCAGAGCACTGCTGACAGAACTGCCACACTTAGGGCCATCAAAACAAAGTGAATTTGAAACACTGGAGAAAGTGTCAAGCTTGTAGAAGAGTAGCAGTGAGATCAGTCTAATCAAGATGAACAGGTAGTGTGAGTTTAATTATGAGATGTACAGCAGCTGGAGCTGGGCTCCAGAATAATACTTAAGTCCACTTTGGCTATCAGAGTTGAGATGTTATCACTGTCATGCAAACAACTGGAATTGTATGTTCTAATATACATAACCTTGTCAGGTTCTGTTTTGCATCACCTCAGGGATCAATGAGCAACTAATGACCATACAACATGCCTCATATTTAGGTCACATTGTCTTCTTCATGTCAGTGCCAGAGGTAGAAGAGGAATAAGAACTTTAATGATAAACAGGCAACAAGTTAATCCCAATGACTAAGAATAAAGGTTAAAAATCTTATTCTCTTCCCACGCCCCTTCATTTCACCTCCAAAGATAAATTTGATCTTCAATTTTCTCACAAGAGCATCCTCCATGTAAGATGAACTATAAAAATGCAGTTATTTCTGATCACTACCACGTGAACTCAAGAATATGTTTCTTCCTTGGCTTTTAAAGCATATGTTAGTGATCTTTCATTGTCAAAATGAGGTCTTATATCAGTCAAGATATAAATATAAAAAGATTATTTTTCCTCCAACTTCCAGATAAACCATTAATTATACCACATAGCAGATTAAATTGAGTTCAGTGGTTAGAAGAAAAAATATGTTACCAGTATAAAATAGGTATGCCAAGTTTCAACAAAGAGAACATTTTGCTAACAAGTAGCAAGATCCTCAGAGATGCAGGTCAGCATTATTTCTGTCTGATTTAAGGGAAGCATTTGACTGGGCAGCTGCTGGTCATAATCTGAAGTTCTTTTTTAATTAGAACATTTCTGTCTAGTTTCATACTAGCTTTATATGCTTTTTTTCCACATTCTCTTAGCTGCCTGGCATTCACCGTGTTCATCCAAGGTGCCAGTTAGCTTGCCATCTGCACTAGTTACTGCACCATTTAAATGTGTCTTTGCTTTGCTTCAGGAATCAGAAAAAATTATAAACAATTACTAATGCAATAGTCAAGCTGCTTTCAGATCAGGATGTAGGTTAGGAAAAGATACATAGGGCTTTTAGACCCATTTGCAGTTCCATAGTAACGTGCTCTGTCCCACATCTCATCAGTCAGCTCCTTGGAATTATTTACAGCAGTTTCAGGGTATTTTAAACAATATTCATAACCTACAGATACTTGACATGTTTAGAGCATCCACCTTTTTCAGTAACTACATATTACTGTCCTAAAAGATCTAATATAAGAAATTAAAATTGCCTTATCATTGAGAAATACATATGGGTATCCTTAGCTAGCCTGTTCATGTGGGTTTTATTGTTTAATGCTCTGAGGCTGGTGCAAAGTAAATTTAACACATAAGAAGCCATACACAGTTGCATTCAACTTCTTTCTATGAAATACAGACCATTTTATTTATTTCATGTGATTATCATCCAATTGTTATTTATCATATGGTTGCAAAAACAGTGAGAATTTATTTTGCAGTTTCAAACAAAGATGAATTTCAGGATTCACCAGGCTTTCCTGGTACTATAAGTCTGAAGAAGCTTATTAAATTCCTCTTAGTGAGAAATGTCATAACCATTAATGACATGGACACTCCTGATCAGATTTTGTGTTACATAGCAATCAGGTGCATTATGCCCCTTACCTAAGTGTAAGCTCTTAGTGCTAAAGTATATTTTGGAAGCTGGTTCCCTTGGCAGTCACTAGAGAGGGGCAGATTCTTGCCAAGTATTCTTCAAACCACCTAATTCCTCCTTGGCTGCAATTCTTTCCTCTGACTACACAGGAAGCCTGAGAAGTTCTGGTTCCTTGCTTATCTACCTGTTTTATATGCCTACCTCTAAGCAGTGTGAATGCCCTTAGTCACAGTATATAGAAAAAAATGCTGTTCAGGCCTCCATGATTCACAGCAGGAGAAGGAAAATTCTTCCCAAGACCATGTATCTGGCATCCTGTCACTTATATCACACACTATTGACAGAGATAGCCTATCTTCTGCCAGCTGATAGGGAGACAAAGTTGAAGTCAATGAATCTTTCATACAGGAAACTGCAATTCATCATTCACTAATGTAATGTGGAACAGCCCCTACCCACTGAAAGTGCAAGTACCTCTCAGGTGAAAGGATGCCTGTTTCATCATTGTGTCATGATATTTATTTTTTTAGAGACAGTGATGATATTTTAAAATAAGGAAAGAATTGATTTCTGCCTCTATAAAAAATTAATAAGGAAGAACACACTCAAGATAATAACCATTGTTATTAACCTTTTTCTGTTGCTTATTGCAGGATTCCTTCCAGACTAAGGTCACAAGAGTCGTGCAGTCTGCATACAGATGCATTGCCCAAATCCATCCCATCTCACTAAGACAACTCAAAACACTTTAAAATCTGATACTTTCTGTAGAGGAACCTGGTTTTCCCCATAGGCTACCGGAGATCAATCAGATATGTAAATGTGGTTAGTTTTTTGACTAGTTAACACATAAGGTCCAGATACCCTTATAAAAACAGATCTATTTTACAATTTGAAATTATTTTTACATTTTAAAGAAGTTCCAGATTTCAGCAGCTTTCTGGTATAATATCTATATGGTATAACATCCTTGCTTGTCCAGTTGGATATGATGATACATGGTATATAATGCCAAATAATCATGTGAATTCTCTTGTCTGTAGTGACTGCAAAAGGATAGTAAACCAGCACCTGGATAATTGAGATCAAACTATCAAAACACCTAGGGAGAAGATATACAAAGAAATGCCACATTACATTAAGAATGAAGTTTAAAGTGATAGCTCCAAACAGCTACCTGTTCCCACCAAATTAGCAGAAATATTTACAGCAGTAAAGAATTAATGGTTTTCAAAAGCACCACTTAGGCTTTCCCTCCAAACTCCAAAGAAACCACTAGAGTGTAGCTGATAAAAACAGGGCATATAACTACAAAACTCAATATATACCAAGTCTCAGACAGTTCAGAAAAATCTTTGTCCATTTACTTTCTTATGGAAAGCAAATAAAACTAATCTGTTTCAGCTGCCCAATGTACTGAGGGAAAGCGAGACCCTCTTGAAAGTAAATGTTATCATCAGTAAAATATGGTTGTATACTTTATGTGCTTTCAAAATAAACTTAATCATTTTATATAAAACTTAAAACAAGCAAAGCAGTGTGGAATGCTACAGAACACAGGCAACCATCATTTTAAAATGAGACCTGATGCTCAGACCCAGAGCTGCAGCCTTTGGGCCTCACCGGATTTTAATTTGAGCGCAGTAGTAACTTCTGTTACTGCTCTAATACACAGGAATGTGTCCTAGAGAGTGCACTGACAGCTATTATTCTCTTAGGTGTACTAGCTTAAGAAAACCAAATGGTTTTGCAGAGGCACTTGTTCAGGTGCAGCCAGTGTGTCACAACAGACAGCATGTATGCAGTAAACACCATGAACTGTAGATAATATCCTGCTTCTCACATATACACAGCTAGAAAAATGTAGCCCTTATTTTTGTTTTCATCTTGCATGTGGAGTTTTTTAATCTGAAAAGACCCTCATTACAGACTAATCATAGCAACAAGTCTGGGGATGTTCATTCACTGTGAAGTGATCAATGACCAATTCATAACAGGGCTGGTTTGAGAACCAGCAATCAATACAGGCACTAAAGTATGGTTTAGATGTCCATACTGGTTCTTATCAGTGTGCACAGACAATGATAACACAAAAACACTGATATCAGAGTATGATGTGGTTACCTCATCTCTCTTTACTAGAGGACACTGTCCTTCATCAGTGTAACCAACAAATCAATTGGTCATTTAAGAAGATGTCTGTAAGTGCTCATCTTGTCTCTTGCTTGAAATGTATTGCAACCATTTTTCTGCTAAGTTTCACATAAAAAGGATTTGCTGAAGCTGTGCAACTGGGATAAACCAAAGAACCGATTTACTGAAATAGCTTAGATAGTTTAATATTGCAGTGGTGTCAACAAAGCAAATTTTTAAAAATTTCCTCCTTACAACAAAGGAAAAATATCCACTCCAAAGCCATGCATAAAGGAAAGCTTTTTTTAAAGTTTTCCCATCTGTCTAAAGGGAAAAAAAACATTCAACTGAAGGGCTTTGAGATCTACAAATGAAGACAGCAGTAGTAAATATTTTTAAAAGTGAAGTGATAGCCAATGCAATAAAATAAAAATATCTTCCCCACAGCAAACTTGACAATAGAGAAAGTTGAAAATAAATAGAAAATAATGAAGCTACCTGCTTCCACAGTGTCTCGGTTTTCCTGGATCCATAGTCCTTTTGACTCCTTAAGCAAAATTTCCACTACCGCCATTGTGCATTTATGATCCACCAGAGGTATCTGAAAGACCCAAATGATTAGCTTCAGAGCTGAAATTCCAGAGTGCCATAGGTAAGAGTTACTGCACACATGATAGAGAACCCATATCCATGAGACTGACTTTTTGAATATCTGCCAGCTATTCCTCAAAAGACTAGAGCAATGGATCATGAAATCTGAAAGTCCTCATCAGGGACCACTGAAATGTCCAGCTAAAGTGTCAGGCTACCATACTGTTACTCAAATGATAGCTCCCAACTCACGTGGACAGCCAGACTCTACCATGCTGTCATCTTTCTTGCACTTCCAGCACTGGTTTACAGGCTTGAACAAGTAAGCTAAAATCCTCTGCCTTCCACATGCACAAGGCTGCACTATTATCACAGATGCCCAGTCTACATTTAATAACTAGATAATTTCATAGCAGGATGTCTTTAAAGCTATGTCTTTTCACACATTGTTTGACAAATGCCTCTTTATGGGCAGCTTTTCCCCTACATACAATTTTACCTACTTTAAGTGAAAGCCTGAGCTTGTATCACAACTGTAAGTGTTGTTTTTGGGTAAGAATGTTAGAGAATGTTTGGAAACATATTGTTAAAAGAAGCACAGTCAAATAGCAAAACACCCGATTGTCATATATCTATGCAGGATTGCTTACAGAAACCTTAACACTGCAGCATAACAATTTTGGTCCAGTACTGAAGACCATAAAGCAGAAGCCATAACATAGTATGGCTGTATAACACAACTTAAAGACAACAAAACCAGGCATTGTCAGAGGATGAAATGTCACATCTTGCAAAAGCACAAATGGAGTGCTCATATTAAACTCAAGCATAGCCAGAAGGATGAATTTTGATACCAAAACTATAAAAATAATGGCTAGCAAAAAAGTTTGCAGAAGTCACTAGGTATTCAGCCCTTTGTATAAGGGAAGGTGTTCTTTTAATGGTACTGTCATTGCACAAGACTTCCAATGCATAAATAACGCAAGAGTGCCCAGACAACATTTAGCTCTAATGTAAAATGATCACAGTAATGACAATCCATTTGTCTTGATCATTTTTCACAGATGCCTTCTGCATCATAGAAAGTGCAAACCTGAATCCAGGCATCTGTCTGTACCATAAGCATGTCTATACCTAACTAGTTCATCAGTCCAGACCTCAAGAGCTCACCAGTTACCCAGACGCAAAACTTTTACTGCAATTCCATATTTTTGACTGTCAAGCTGTCTATAACCATGCTGTCTGCAAAGGCTGTAAAATACGGACACGGATTCTTTTTTCATGAATGACAAAATGATCTGTGTTGAAGCAGCTGAAAAGCTGTGGGTTATACTACATGAGCTCCATTGTGTTCAATATAAACTACAAAACTGGTATGGTAGCAGCTGGAAAAAGATCTTTAACATCTCAGGAGAGAAATGTAGATTCTTTCCTGATGGGCAATTTTTCACACCTGCCCATACTGACCACTCCTTTCTAGAAATATGGTGCCATTTAAGACAATACAATAGGCAGTGAGTATTTAGCAATAATCTCTAAGGAGAAAGCTATCCAAACTGTAGCTAAAGATCTAGCACTCATTCTATTTCAACTTGGACATGTTCTTTGTTTTCAACAGTTTTTCTTTTTCTTTATTCCACAAATGTTAGCTGAAACTATCTGTGCTATTAGAGCACTGTTTTCCACAGCAAATCACAAGTACTATGCCTTGGTGGTGGCCATCAGATTTCATTGTTTGAGGTACCATTCAGAATACACACATACAATGCAAGGACTGTAAAACAACTCAGTCTATATGTATCCTGCAAATAAGAAAGGAGAGTTTATACTTATTTTTCTGGACTTCAGAAGTAGTTTCTGCACTTAGTGGTTATTCAGTCAAGTTGAATAGCAGTGGAACTAGAATTAAATACTCAAGATTCTTACACTCAATATAGTTTATATAATTTTCATATTTGCTTCTAATATAATTTCTCTACAGTTTTCTCACTGCCTGAATGTCAACAACAAAACAAATTAATTAAGGAAGTAATTTGGTAAACGCTAAATTTACTTTAGAAAAAAAGAGAATGGGTTTAATCTTCCTAAACTGGTCCTTTGATGTGGATAATTTTCAAGACTGGGACTTATTACAGATTGAAGGATCATGTGAAGTTTTGTCCTTAATGTAATCAAGGTCCAGTGAATCTTCTGAAGAAAAATAACTGTTAATAAAAGTAGAGTGTGCAAAACTATTATATATCAAGGACCAAAGTCAAGTCTCTAGCATAATAAAATAAGCAGAGCATGTCTGCAAATTCAGGCAAGGTATTGCAAACATTTCTATTGCACATTTCTTTAAAAGAAGATAAAGAGCACTGAATCAATAAATCACTGAAAAGATTATTATTTTGTACAAGATGAAGGTCAGTGCAGGTCATTCCCACTAAAGCAGAGAGAGTTTGTTAATTTAATCCAGCAGATTTGGCAGGGAAACCAAACAGGAATTTAATCAGCCACAGAAGGTGGTGAACTTCACAGAAAATTGAATAATCATTGTGCCAGACAGTAAACATCATTATGGAAGGTAAAAAGGAAAGAACAAAAGCATCCCCTTTTCACGCTGTTCATTAACTTCTTCAAACAAGTAATAAATGATTTAAAACAACTCTCTGGAAAACAAAAAGACCACACATAAGAGCAGACGGTCAATAGTTTAGCACATTTATGATGACATTAAACTTCTCATAACTATAGGTCCTCCTTCTCCTGTATTGTATTTCTTTCTTTAAAAGCTGTCTTATGAAGTAATATTGCTATTGCTGTAATAAAAAAATAATTTAAAAAAGAGATTAATTTACTCTTTCAGCTTTTTTCCAGTTCACAAAAAGACAAAAAAAGAACCAATTTCAAGTACATTTTCCTATATTTTGCAAGAATTCTCAAGATTGGATACTGACATCTGAAGCTCTTCAGCACAGTATATGCTAGGATTTTTTTGTGGGTTAGAGTATTTTTTCATTTTCAAAATACTGTATTTGCAAAGATACCAACAGCATTTTGTTTCACAGATGAAGATATTTCTACCACAAAACACTTCTCTGAATCATTTTTTCTGTTCCTATCTACATCTAATTAAATGTTTTTCTTCCCTACATACTTATTATATATTCACATTCTAAGAGGATAAATTCTGCCCTTAATCAGCAGAAATTCATGTAAACTGATGTGGTAAAATAGTTCATGTCTTCCACGGACATAAGGCTTAATTGCTATGGTTTACAAGGGAAATTAATAAAAAGGAAATTTATATTCTAAACTAAAAATCCTTTATTGAAGTCACTCAGGTGATCCTATACCCAGTAAAGTTACGTTAATCTGTAGAAATCTCATACTCACAGTACTCAAATTTTAGACTTCTGCAAAGAATAAAGAGGAAGAAATAGAAAAAATCTCTGTATTTGAAAGTTTTGAGACAATCTTCTGTTTATAATGGAAAACTCAGTAGTTCAGAATTCCAATCTTATATATTACTACATTAATATCTTTGGAAGAGTGTAAATTGAGAAATAATTTTCCATAAAATGACATTTCAGAATTTGCATTATATATTCATTATATCCACATTCCCAGCAAACTTTGATCAAAATCTTAATCTTCCATTTTAAGAAAGAGAATATTTTTCAGTTCTTAAAAGCAAAAAGACTGCTTTCCATTCTAATGTGAGATCGGCAGAAATTTAGGACCTTGCTACTTATCTTAAAAGAACAACTTGCCCATCACAATCTAAAATATGCAGGTTTTTCACCTCAGTTAAAATGAGGTAAAATAAAGTGTGCTGAAATAATTTTTGATGATGCTCAGGGTATAAATTGCCTCTATCAACTGAAACAATTGAAAGTACTGCAAGCATCATGTTACTTCACCACAGAAATAAGATTTCTGCCTGACCCATTAGCGCTATCCAACCACACTCACAGTGCTGTCATGCAATGTAACTTCATCTACAGGGGATGAGACAAACTGGGGGAATTGCAGCATTTCACAGAGATCAGGAATGTCTCTGAAGTATTGCACTGATAATGCATGGTTTCCTTCCATTTTTTTATGTTGTATTCCAGAAAGCACCTGAAGCAGATCCACTGCTGGTGATGCATGGAGAGGGCTATATGGGAGGCAGAAAGCACTTCAAAGATGCCATCTGTCAGAGTGGATATCCCACAAATGACTTGTGGGATACATCAGTATTATTGCTCAGATCAGCAAAGTACTTTTGAACTGATTCTCCTGACCATCCCCACTCTCACATGTTGAGAGTGGTTTTGGACCACATCAGCCCCACTTGGGCTGTTAATGAAGTTCAGGCCATAGGACTGAGCAATGTGGTAGCAAAAATCTAAGCTCTGTATGGTCCAGATTTCAGGTTCTCTGCACCAACAGTTTTACCTTGCAGATCCACTCCCACTATGCCACAACACTTGCACACAGGGACACAGTCAGACTGCTTTGGTCTGTCTGGGATGGACTGGAGCAATAATCAGTGATTTCCTTCACAAATTATGAAACTAGCCTGCAATGGTTATCTTGGGCAAAGGGCATTTCATTCAGCTGAATGGATGTAATTTATTTGCCAAAGTAATTTCTCCAGTGTAAACATGGTGCTAGAAAACTGATTTTTCTAAAGAAATGAGACATAAGAAAACTTATTAGATTTCATTGAAAACTGGGCACCTACCTCCCTGGGAAGAAGAATCTTAAGTTTGTCATATAGCAAGCTCACTAAAATGGATTTTATCACCTTGTTTGATGTAAAAAAAAAAAAAAAAAAAAAAAAAAGTATGCAGATAAAAAAATATGTATATTAGCTAGAAATTCCTCAGGATTAATACACCATAATATTCACAGCTTCCCCTTAACTTAGGCTTTTCTATTACAAAATGCAATGGCAACTGCAGACTTGGCTTCAAGAGTATCTCCTATTAGTGTGAACAGTTTAACATGTACAACACTGCAAAACCAGTATCTGTCAGGGTAGACAGCACCCCACTAAGCATTTGCAGTTCTATCTCTACTTAAACATCTGTCAATTCAGTGCTGTACTTCTCTATTTGCTGAGAGAACCTGTCATGGTTTAATCTCTTCCAGCAGCTAAACACCACACAGCCTCTCACCCACTGCTTCCCCCTGCCTTTCCATACCTCCTCCTGTGGGATGGGAATAACAATTGGGAGAAAGAAAAAAGGTGAGACCTCAGGGGTTAAGATAAGGACAGTATAATAAAACAACACAAAGAGACAATTAAAAAGATTAAAAAGAGTATTAATCAGAGCTCTAACAAAATACCATACAAAGCAATATATTAAAAAAAAAAAAAGGGGGGGGGGGGGGGGGAAGGCCCTACTTTTTTACAGAAAAATCAATTTTCCCTGTTCCAACCACATTGAAGCTACACAAAGAAGCAATTTGTAAACACATAAAGCTGCTCCCTCCCAGCCTTCCCCTTATATAGGGGCATGACTCAGTATGGTACCAACTATCCCACTGGATGCTTTGGTTGTTTATCCAGATGTGGCCCTTCCCAGTTGCAACTCTTCCTAGCTGCTTAGGCCAGCACCTGTTTCTGATAATTAACTTCAACTGAACCCAGGACAGAACCTTACAGGTAAAAATGGATACTTCAAATTTTCAATAAAGTTTTGACTAAAAAGGTCTTAAAAAAGGTGTAAATTTATTACCTAATCACTCAGAAGTAAAATAGAACAGCAAGACTCAAATTTTGCATAATTTATAAAAGTTTGGTCCTTCAATTTATTTTTTTTTTTACATCTGATGGTGCCCTCTTAACTTTGTCATAAGAAACTATTTTAGAAAGCTCAGTTCATCAGCTCAGTTTCCAAAAGTATATTTTGTTCCTGAAGAAAATATTGCAAAAATGAAACTAACTTAAAACTATTTTCAAGATAATTGATTCATATCTGATTATCTGTGAAAAACTGGCAAGTTACAAAGGAAAAAAAAAAAGGGATATAATGAATTTAACAGAAATGCTATATGGTTCTTTTTAAGGATGCTGATATTTTAATCCTAGAACAAGTGTTTGCAAGGTTCCAAATGTTGTCTGAGAAATAAAAAGCTACTAATTATTTTGCTTTTCAAAGAACAGCTTTCATCCTTCAATAGATCTTTTCAACAAAATCATCTGAATATCAATAAATAATAGATTTTTTTTAAATCTTATGATCATACAAACATTTCTGAGTTGTGGCTCGCAGTCAATAAAGTGATCTCTTAATTTTATTTTGTGGGTTATAGGTCTTCTACAGCATTCTGAATCTTTATGTATTTTCTCCTAGTATGTTCTGCTGAAGAGTTCTAAGGTTTTGCTCATGAAATTTAATTTGAGTACTGGGTCACCTCTGCATCTATCAGCGCACATCATAGCAAAAGGCTAACACAGTCCATGAGGATTAAAAGCTCAAAGGAAAAAAGATCACTTTAGTGAGTTTTTAAATCATAAACCTTAGAAAACAGGTATAATATAAACAATAGCTGTGCAAACTCCTACTTGCTTCTACTCTTGGAAAGAATACCTTCAGAGGTACTCTGAATCCATCAGCTCTGAACCTTTTCTATTTGTTTTCTGTAGAGATAATGATTTACTGATATTGTTACATACTACTTACTGCTGAGTGAGAGGAAAAAATCTATGGAATTCGTTATATTTCTGTTCTGCAAAACCCAGAAAACTACAATGTAAAAATTATTTGAGTGTCACTTTGCCTTCTTTGAATAAATGTTAACAGGCTGCTATCCTGCTTCAGCTTCCAAAAATAGGACAAGAGCAATCTCAGAACTGGGATCTTGGGGAAAAATCCAGACAGATAATCTGTATTATTTTAGAGCATTGAAAAGTTTGCTAGGATATCATACAGTGCAGAGAAATGCAGAGATGATGCCCCAGATTTCAGACAAAGGGGAAGAAGAATGGCAAGCTGAAATTTCAGCTATCTTTTTGAAGATTGGGCATATTCTGTGGAAGAACCTGTTTAAATACATTAAAAGAATTATTTTATATAGGTGACAGGGTAGATACATATTTTGAGAACAGGTTAGACCTAGGAGAGAATCCTGTGGAATAGATCCTCCTGACAGTTTAAATCATCTCAGCATAAACAGAGAACAAGTCAAGGAACATGTTTTCTATAGACTTTCTTTAACTTTTCTCCCAGACTTTTAACTCTGTTCATAGAGATGGCCTTTTCCTAGGGGTCTATGTAAAAAAAGTAGCAAAAGGTGATCCATATAGCCAAAGGTAAGAACTTAAAGAAGTTTTCCGTGTGGCCAGTAGCTTGTGTCTTTGGAATGGTGCTGTGTGCCCTTTTGCTCTCTTCGAGGTCCTTCAGTTTTACCTTCTTGAATACTGTGTAACAAAATTTACTAATATAAAGAAAGCAAGAACTTTGAAAAAGCAGAGTTAGGTTTACATGTGAAAATAAATGACAAGAACTCTGCTTGAAATGCACCTAAGTGAACAGAACACAACAAATGTCTTCTTAATCTCTGGTTATATGACTAAACCTACTGAAAACAGCCAAACATTTGCAAGGTATATTTTCCAAGTTGTTATAATGAGTGGTACCACCTCCCACTATTGAGTTGCTTCCAAAGGTTTAGAGACAATTTTCCTTGCAAGGTAAGATAACACAGCCTAGATGTCATACATGAACTACTGAGTTAAAGTAATGTCTACCTGGCCTGATCTCATAGAGGTCCCTAGTGAATGATAAATTTGTAGCTTTTCAGTTTCTATCTAAAGGAAACTACAAAGTTCTGAGATCAGTTGACCATACATAGTAGCTTGTTCACTTTCCATGATTAAGCCTATAAAATAAATTATTCATAAAAATGCAACCTTAAAAGGCTTTTAAAAAGATTTTATCTTCTCGCAAAATGTAATATTAAAATACAGGTAAGTGCTCTGTACGGAAGCTCCATTAATAAACTGTTTTGATTTTGCATATATCCTTAATTGTCCCACAGAACATTGAATCCAATTTGATCCCAAACATGAAGAGCATGAATTAGTTAAGTAATATATTAACACAGATATTTCTAATACTATTTCTTAGCCTTTTATGGTAGAATGAGCACTTCCCTGAATTAATGTACATTGTTAATAACAGTATTTAGAAGAAATGTATTTAAAGATATAACAGTTTATTTGAAGCAGCCAGGTAAAATGAACTGCTATTCTAATTATAACATCTAAAGGCTTTACTAACCATATGGACTGTGTCCCCCTTTCCACTGTAAAGGGAAATGGAAGTTTAAGCAAAATACAAGTTTGCTTCAGAAACTGGGCAAAATTGTTTTCAAGCTGTGAAACATCCTTCTTGATCCTGCTTATTTTACCACTTTGAATGAAACATTGACTGGGAACCTGCTCCATGTGTGTAAAATGGAGACCTACCCACAATTATCTACCAATACTACTAGGAGGATTCACAAATGCTATACAGGATTTCTCAAGATTCTAAGTGTGTGTCTCTAAATCAGTTTCTGTTTTCAACACACAAGAAGGAAGTCTGAATTCAAAAGGTATTAGCTTACTTCTAAGTATGCTAAATGCAGCAAAGCTGCAGTTTCAATCTTTAATACAATTTAGCTGTGCAGAAACAACTGCTAAAACAGCACTACTCAGTGATAGAAATTTTACAGTGTACAGCTTCTCAAAATTTGCCCCTTTTTACTGGAAGCAAAATGGCTATAAACTGGATAAAAGAGAAGATGGGATGATAATAGATGTTGAAAAAAATATCCACTGGTTGTGTTAAATCCAGCCAGGATGTAGAGAGTTCCTTGGGAGAGGTATGACATACAGCTTTTACACTTGAACACCTCTGTTTCATTAGAAATATTTGCACTGTAACAGAAGTAAAATGAAAGGAAAGAACAACTGTGAATACACGAACAAGAAGAAATGGAGCCACCAAAGAAATGGAAATTGTGAAGTATGGAAACAAATTGAAGGAGGTCACAAAAGTGCTGGTTATTGCACTCTGTGAGTACAGTTATGAAAATAATCTTCACAGTGAAAGGCATTTAACCTCCCAATCATTCTTCTGAGCTATGCCTCCATGAAAAACAAATCTCTACTGAATACAGTCTTTGGAGTTCAGTGTGCACTCACTTCTGCCTTTTTTGCCACTGAGTCCTAGATTCTATAGGGTCCTTTACTGCAATGTCTTTTATAACACTGTGAAGGAAAAACTTGCCTTCGCATAACCTTTGTTTGATTTCTGATTGCTTTCCTATGTTATTGCTTTGATTAATCATTTTTAATGGTCAGTCACCATCTGCTAGTGCAGACAACCCATTAATTTAACCAACTGTTAACATCCTGATTCATCCTTTCATTTTCTACCTATTTTACTGTCATATACAATATCTAATGAAGCTCAGCATTCCTTGATAGATAGCTTTTCCATTTCCTTTCAACTTAACAAGCTGCACTTCAAAGCCTTCCTTTGAACCTGGAGAGGTAGCTACACCCAAATCTTTTTGCATACCTTAGGAGAAAGCTATAAAACGTTTTCACTGTAGAAGGCTTTCTTCTTTGCTGGTGCTGTGAACAAGTTTTCTCTATGTCTATCATCTGTCATATTAATTCTGCTCCCTACCTTTGTCTGAAGTGTTGTTTATTTGAGGCTTAATTTATCTACTTATTTAATTTACACCTGTTGTATATGCAATTATGACTATGCTCTTGATTCTAGATCCTTTGGTGGTTATTATTATACTTTGTTCAGTTACACTGTGGACAGCTGGAAATGTTTGTATATGGCATATCTCTAAGATTTGTATGCTTGTCCTTCTCATCTGAAATAAAAGTTATCCCAATATCAGAAAACTGGCATATGATATGAATATGACTCTCTTATAGACATACTTTGTTCTGAACAAATACAGAACATTTTATGGAAGAGGTCAGTGTGGAAGCACATCCAGTGTCTGTTTTAAAGAAAAGAGTGATCAAGTTTCCTGTACCCACCTGCACAGCTCAGGTGTATGAGCACTGGAAGCAATTTCTGTTTCTAAACACCAGTTTCATAGACAGACCTAATGGGAGGAATTCTCAGATGTAGCTCTTTCTCTGGTGTTTTCTACCAGCTGTCTTCAAAAACTCTCACAGGTGCTGTATTATAAACCCAAGGGAAGTGACAGCCCTCATTTCCTATGAAGCAACTTAAGGACCTTAAGAGGCTCTTGAATTTCATTCTAACCTCTGACTTTTCAGCCTGGGAGCACTGAGTGTCAGAACCTCTATGTCCCTTCCTGTGGATTTACTTATTGAATACTAATGGGAGCCGGCTTGAAACTGTAAACTGAACTGACATTAGAATTATCTCCACTTATCTATATATATATTAGCAGATTAACCCAAGATGCATCTATTTCAATCCACTTGAATTATAACAGGATTTAATTTTAAAAGATAAAAAACAGCAGTACTTTTGATCTTACAAGAACATTCTTCAATCCAATGCCATTTCTTTTAAACTATTGAATGAGTGACTGGAACCAAGTAATTTTCTGAACCTAGAATAAAATGCATGTGTTCAACTTGGCTTTACCCCTGAAGCTCTTCAAAGATATAAGTGCCACCATACACCACACACAAACCAGCATAAGCAAAGCCAACAGTATCCCTTTACAGGAATGAAGCTATTTGTCATACAGACCGAAATGGATTATTTGAAATAAGGCAAAATCTAAAAAAAGTGTTAGTGTATGTGTGTGTTATTCACCTGCATATACAGGTATGACCTTGCTCAGTATTCTAAGTGTGCTCAGTGGTGTCAAAGACTGAAAAGCTTGATTTCCTATGTTCCTTCCTTAGTACTTCCCCCATTCCATTCTCCCTGTTCACCACTTGTTGATGTCTGACTTATTTGCACTAGAAATATACTCATCATTTAGTTTTAGAATCTTGTCCAACATAGGGACTGATAGATGAAACAATCTCATATGAAAATTAAAAGCCTTCTTAAAGGCATGAAGTTTATTTTTTGATATATCTTTTCTTTATCCACTAATTAGATTAAAAGTTTGATTCCAGTTTAACTAGAAGGTTTGAAAATCTTTCCACCAAAAAATTACAAGGTATATAACAATACTATGAAGTTCACGTGACATTTCTAAGGGCATTAAGGCTGAGAACTTGAATGTTTTTGCTCTTGATTTCTAAAGGTTAAAGTCCTTAGATGGCCACCATAAAATCCTGCTAATCAACCCCTTTTCTTACCACGGCAGACAGATGTCTTTATTTTCCCAGCACAACGGGAACTTTCAAGAATGCAGAGTTGAACACAGAAACTAGATAAGGACTTGGATGTCAAATGGAGCAGAGGACAATCCACCTGTAGTGCACAGAGACTACTGTGGTACAACTGGGCTCAGTGAGTTTTGAAACAGTACATGAGCAAATCATGTCAGAAGAGAAAATACCTTTCATCTATGACAAAGTCAAAGGCAAGCTGTCAGGTGGAGCTGTATTGCAGAAGGAAAAATAAAAGGAAAAGTAGATTTTTAACTGTGGGGGGAAAGAAGTCCACCACATCAGAATTTCCATACTTTTGTAATTTTTTCCAACACTAATTGTTTGTTAGTGTCCTACTATTATTGAATTAACTCCTCAGAGAGAAACATGGCACACAGGTGAGTTGAATTATTGCAGCCATTTTCAAAAAGGGCAGAAAGGAGGATCCTGGGATCTACTGGCCTGTCAGCCTCACCTTTGTGCCTGGGAAGATCATGAAACAGATCCTTCTAGAAGCTATGATTAGGCAAATGGAAGACAGGGAGTTGATTCAAGACAGACAGCATGGTTTCACCAAGGGCAAGTCCTGCCTGACCAGCCTTGTGGCCTGCTATGATGGAGTGACTACATCAGTGAACAAGGGAAGAGCTATGAATGTCATCTATCTGAACTTCTGCAAGGCCTTTGACAGGGTCCCCCTCAACATCCTCCTTACCAAGTTGGAGAGAGATGGATTTGATGGGTAGACTGTTCAGTGGATAAGGAATGGGTTGTATGGTCTCATCCAGAGGGTGGTGGTTAATGGCTTGATGTCCAGGTGGAGATGGATGACAAGTGGTGTCCCTCAGTGGTCTGTACTGGGATGAGTACTCTTTAATATCTTCATCAGTGACATAGTGCAAGCGATTGAGTGAACTTTCAGCAAGTTTACAAACAACAAACTGAGTGGTACAGTTGACACACCTGAGGGAGGGGATGCAATCCAGAGGGACTGGGACAAGCTTGAGGGTTGAGTCCAGGTTAACCTCATGAAGCTCAACAAGGCCCATGCAGGGTCCTGCACCTGGGTCATAGCAACCCCCAGCATCAATATAGGCTGGGGGATGAAGGAATTGAGAGCAATCCTGCAGAGGAGACCTTGGGAGTACTGGTGGATGAGAAGCTAGACATGAGCCAACAATATGCACTCACAGCCAACAGGGTCAATCATAACCTATGTGTCGAGCAGGTCAAGGGAGATGCTGCTCTGGTGAGACTACACTTAGAGTACTGTGTCCAGCTCTGTAGTCCTCAGCTCAAGAAAGCCATGAACCTGTTGGAGCAGGTGCATGGGAGGGCCACAAAAATGATCAGAGGGCTGGAGCACCTCTGCTGTCAAATAAAGGCTGAGGGAGCTGGGGTTGTTCAGGCTGGAGAAGAGAAGGCTCCAGGGAGATCCTATTGCCGCCTTTCAGTACTTAAAAGGGGCCTATAAGAAAGATGGGGACAGTGATTTTATCAGGGCCCGTTGTGACAGGACAAAGGGTAATGGTTTTAAACTAAAAAAGCGTAGATTTAGACTAGATATAAGGAAGAATTTTTTTACAGTGAGGGTGGCAAAACACTGGTACATTTCCCAGAGAGGTGGTAGATGTCCCATTCCTGGAAACATTCAAGGTCAGGTTGGATGGAACTATGAGCAATCTAATCTCGTTAAAGATGTCCCTGCTCGCTGCAGGGGAGTTTGACTAAATGACCTTGAAAGGTCCCTTCCAACCCAAACCATTCTATGATTCTATAAATGCTGTGGGCCTAATTCTGTTGAGAGTCTATAACTGTGCCCACAGTGCTCCACATATCTGTATAAGAGAAGACCTCATTGGCCTTGAAAGCAAGGTTTTATTCCAGTTCTGTTCCCAATACTGTACAGAGGTAGACAAAAGATATGCAGTAGATGGTTGTGGATATGCATAGCTGAAGTATATCCACAAGAGTCATGTTACCTGCTTTTCAGGCTTTAAATAAATGCAGTGTCTGTTGTAACACCCATCTACAAGAACAGATTATACACATAACAGTACAAACTCCACATGTTTCTAGAGCGGATGAATTTCTGTTTGTCTAACCATCCAATGAGGCAAGAACCAGAAAGCAATGGTATGCATAGAATCTCGAAAGCATGTGAAAGAGCATGTAGCAGTTACTATGAAACAGTGAGTTTGGGCTGCTGGAGCAGTGCTTGAAGTGGGGAAGGAAGCTGAAAAAGACCATATATTGAGAAGAGTGATCTAAAATGACCTGGGAACTAAAGATCTCAGAAGACAACAGATGGCATGAGAGACTGGAAGTTACTAACTGACAAATGAGGAGGAAATGTTTTCCTAACAACATTTAATTGATAGTCTGTTCAGGCAGAATCCAGAAATCTTTCTCTAGCATTTCTACATCCATTAAATAAATCTGAACACCTAAATGTTTGGATAGTAGAACTGAAAAACAGATAACTAGCAAGGAGAGCCTCAGAATCCTTTCTTATCCGGTCCCATTTAAGTTCTTGGGAGAAAAGAAATCTAACACCCAGAGCAGTAAAATAACAATCATAAATTTAACGTGAAATAAAAATCAGTTTTGTAGTGAAGCCTCAGGCAGGCTACTGTAACTTTGATTTTGAATGCAATTCTGAATGCAAATTGCACCATCACAGAATCCAAGCTGTATGACCTCCATGGACCACACTGGAAGAAAGACAAGATAATTCTCTAGATAAGCAGTAATGACAACCATTAAGAAGTTAAGGTCTTTTATGGGTCCAAATGAGAGAAATGTCTGTCCATATTTACTATATTCCTTCTCTAAAATAAAAAATGGAATAGGAAGAACCCACAAAAACCTCTCCATTTGAAATGGTGAAGCTATGGTGGAGATAACCAGTGGATGGACTCAAAAAGGAAAAAGAATGGAAATATAGGAATGTAGCAGACAAAAGAATCTGCAGCCAAAGGATAAGATCTGAAAGAAAGAATCTAATATTCTTTTTGACCTTAACTACAGAAAATAAAGGCATTCCTGGATTCCCAGCAAGACAGGAAAATGACAATTGCATAATGCGTGTATTTTAAAAGATATTGTGAAATCCAAGGCAAACATCAAAGAGGTTGCTTAATAAATAGAAATGGGCCTGTTCCATACAGCTGCACAATAGCAACTATAAAAATTCTAGCTACAGACAAGAAAAAGTATTGTGTGATCACTCAATAATATTAATGGCCTGGTAAAATTAAAAAATTAAGACTTGGAGCTAAATGAAAAGTGATATAAAAAATCCTGCAAGAATTTACTAAAGATAAATCATGCCAGATCCCCTCTTCAATAAGATAACTGATTTTTAAGATTAAAAACATATGACCAAGGTTGACTCCAGCAAATTTTTGTGTGTTCATTCTATGTTCATTCAGCAGTTAAAATGAAGGCAGGGAATTAACTACAAGAATTGAAGGTAGGTAAGAAACTGAAAACAAAATAATGAGTTGTTCTGGCAAGAACAGTTCTCAGTGGAGTGGAGTTCTTCAATAAACAGTCACCATTAATGACCACAACATGGTGACATTTTCTGATGGTACAATAATTGAAAACACGGTATTGTTGGATGACTGAAAACTTACACAGGAAGAAGTTATATACCAGGATACAAATACAATTTATAAAGAACAAGGTTCAAGAACCCACAGTCAGGACATAACAAGCATTTCTGCTATAACCTGGGAGCTCATTGGTAGGGAAATACTAACATGGAAGGAAATGAATAAAAGTATCTTAAACTTTTAGTCAGTTTTAGACTGAGAATTTGCCTCCTGAAGAAATTACTCCATCAAAAGCACAGATATGATCCTAGGTTATATGAGATGGAGTCAGCAATCCTGTGGAGATGTGGAAAATTACTGCTATTTTACAAGATGTGACTGAGAACTTATCTAGGTGGCTATCTTTCTCTTAAACAATATGAATTCAAACTAGAATGATGCTGAGATGATCAGGGGGTTAGAGAAACCAGTACTACTAGATAACACTATAAGGATTTGGCCTGTTTAGCTTGGCAAAATGAAACTGAAGAGTGAATATGCTGGGTCTCTACATCAGAAGAACAAACGCCAGAGGAAAGAATAATTACTGTGGATAAAAGGCAAAAAAAGAAAAACCACTGGAATAAATGGATAAAAAGTGTTTATAAATACATTTAGCTAAGAAGTTAGGACAGGTTCTTGCATACAGAGGAGCGATGGTTAAATTCAAAATACAAAACATCCTTTAAATCAATTTATGGACAAAGCTACAAGGATACAATGACTTTGGATTGCTGCTGCCTACCTCATGTATTCTTGGGGAACATATTGCACCCATGTTATCATCACTACATCCACAAATACGGATTTTGTCTCCATAGGGACAACAGGTTAAGCCCTTAAGATACACAAAGAAAGTATTTGAAACAGTAAGACTTACATATGTGGTTTCAATAAACTTATGTTTCAAAAATTCTGACACTTACTTCAGGCTCCTTTAATTCTTAGGCCCAGTTAGAACTCACTAGCAAGTCCTCTGCTTTCTTAGTATTTCCACCTAAAAGATACTACTGCGCTGTGCCAGGAAAATTCCTTGCAAACTTTGTGGGATTAATATTCAATTTCTATTCCATTTACAGAGTACTTAGTGGACCTGCTGGCCAAAAAGAAACCTTTAGCATCCCCCAAGTGTTACCCAAAGCAATTTTTGTAACCTAATGGATAGTCTTTGTCATACATTTCAAAAACACTGTGTTCATGTCCTGCTGGGGTTGTATTTTCATTAAAAATTCTTTATGTATTTCTGTATCTCAATGTTTTGACACAGTCAACATACCCATTTATTATTTATTAAACTTTTTCAGCCTTCCTTGTTTTTATCTTTGTTTTTTTAATCAAGCCAAACAATTGTGTCAATGCAAGAAAAAAAAGCATTAAACATGAGAACAAGTGAAGATATTCTCTCAGTGATTGGATGCCCATATATTAAAAACAGTAGTGCCTCTGCACTGATTAACATGACACACAATAAAATAAAATCATACACAATTAAAATCAGAAAAATATGCAGAGTGAAGAATTGAGGAAGGAAATAAAAGAAGACAACATGGATTTAACTCTGGTTGTTTGTCTAAGCCACCGACTATGAAATCCATTTAACTGATTCAAAGGGACTAATATTCCTAAGCAATTGCTGTTCTTGCAATATTCTTTCAATACGACGACCAATAGCACAACCACCAAAAGCTTAGTAACTTCCTTCTCTACACCATATAGAGACACCATTCATTAAGGTCAACAAAGTGCATTATAATTACACAAGTATCACACCAGAACTTTGGAAGACACTGCACGAACAAAAACCTACACATATTTCTTTCCCTATACCTTCAACATCAGTCGGATGGTTCAGCTTTTATTTCATAAGACCCCTGAAGTGTCCAAGGCATTATAAGATTATTTCTATTAAAACTGCATTAGATATAGGTCAGAGAGTGCTTCTTTAATCTCATGTTGCTTTTCTTCATTCCAAGTGAGCAAGATGTTTCTTCCCAGTTCTCGTTACATTTTTAAACTTTATGTGTGTCTCTGTATACATGTGCATGTGTACATGTGTGTTTAAATAATCCATGTAGATATATAATGTATAGATATAATTTTATAATACATTAAATTAT
>JANHGN010011258.1:46902-70114 GCA_024605025.1 Megaceryle maxima
TCTATAATTTTACAATACTTGTCTGTTTGAACTTCGGTGTTTCAATGGAAACTAGCACTGTGTTGTTGGCAGTCTGTATATATACTATCACTTCCCCCAAGGAGAGGATTTGGGTATTTCAATGGCATAAATATTTTGGGGCTTTATTCTGATGTAAGTGATATATCTAAATATATTGCATTATTTCAGTACATGCTAGACTTCTTGGCAGCTCAAGAGAGGTGGAATCCAGGCCTCAGTTACTAACTGAGAGATATTTCTGGAGGTGTATATAAACATGTGTGGCAGCCAGTCTTTTCTCTACCTTTCCCTTCAATTTTTTACTTGAAACTTTCTCCACATGGGATGAAGCCTAAACTGATGTTGACACACTAATCTGGCCATTAATTGACAGGTCAAATGAATACTGCAGATTAACTAACATTCAAAGTCCAGAACCACAGTATAAATAATGGGACTGAAGCATATAGGCATTGCATTTGTAATATTAAATAGACATTGTATGGTCTATAATATTATAATACTACTGCAGCTTTAGAAGCCAAATACTGTCAGGCGAGCAGACAAGTAAGAAGACAGTTCCCATTTTTAAGGTATCCCTGATTTTCTGATATTAATGTTGAAGTAGGAATCTCCCCAAGCCCTTACTTCATCTCAGTAATAATTTCCATCTTTCTTTTTTCAGAGAGTTTGAGAGTAAAGACTCGCATTTAATCAATTAGTGCTTATGTAATAATGCCATTGATTTAACTATCTACCTCTCTTAGCATTAATATCCTAGATACTTCAATTTCATTTGCTAAACCTTGAATATAATCTATCCCATAAAAAAATAATTTTCTGCAACATTTAAGCAAATATTATGTACATGGTTCTCAATGCATTCTCATCATTTGGAAACAAGTCTTCATGGGTTTTAGAACCAGCGCATCTTCTGATTAAAACTTTTTGTTCGTTCGTTGCATGCATGGTATAACTTATAGAACAGCTATATTGCCCTGGGTTGTCCTTACTAGCACTGCCAGGAGGATCTGGAAGAGCAGCAGGGATTATCCCCCTTTAATGAGAAAGATTCTGAATTCTAATTATCTATTATTTGCCTTAATGAGGGGTTAGTATATAACAATTTAATCTTATTCTTAAAGCACACATTGAATCCCTTTCCTTAAGGTTTAGTAAAAAAAAATCCCAAGCAATCCTATCTGGTTTTCAGTGTCCAGTAACAATGTTACCAAGCATTCCTTCAAGTACAATTACAATTATATTTAAAAATTTTCTGCCTCTTGCCATGATTGAATAAATCTGACCTGATTTATGTGTCTGATTAGGGTAATAAGAGGTTTCGGGGGGTTTCGGCTTACAAGCCAAGGGCTCTAGCAAGAACCTTTGTGTCACAATAGATCAAGCAAACTGAGCAGTATTATATGGTATTCACAGGTACCTTCCAAACTTCTGTAACAAAGGTTCTTCACCTTTCCTAATTGTTACAACTCTGTATTAAGTTCTGGGTTTGATTAACTAAATACCTTCGTCTGTGGAGGACTGGCATGTGCAGTAGTTAATTCTAGCCAAAAGGTTGATTATTTGTGTTAGCCCTCACTCAACATCAATGTTTTCACCTGATTATTATCTGTCCTTAATTTCATTTCAAAATGTTTTTCTTTTGAAAAAATGCCAGGTTCACAAGAGGAGACTCACAGAATCTGTGCCTATCTATAAAGTAATGTTAAATGTTCTGAATTGGTGGGGACCTCTGCAAATAATTCAAAGACTGCACAAAGTTTGTGCTCTATGGTTGCAAAGAGACTGAATTAAAGGCTTTTGGTTTGGGGAGGGAAGTTGCAAAAGACAAGTTGAAAGCTACTGTCAGACTGAACTCTCTGACTTAGGCATGGTAACAGGCCAAATCCCCAAACAGTTGCATTTAAGGATAAGAGACAAGTTAGCTACTATAGCTTGACTCTACTCCATCCACTTGATCCTAAGGTCAAGTAGACCAGATGAAAAAGTTTTGAAGTATCTTGCTCCATTCCATATAGTTAGTGGTGAGATATTTCCATGGCCTGCTCCTTTTAGTACAGTTGGGTTGACCTGTATTTAATAGCCTGCACACTAGCTCTTGCAGTTTACCAGGAAAGCACCCATATTTCTTAAAATCATGATTTTGTGTGCACATTGTCCCAAGGAAGCTGTTTTGCATAAGATTCTTTTTACTTTCAAAGACATTATAAATCCCCAACTTCTCAGCTTCATGCAGACTCCACTTACAACACTATGTGAGTATTAAAGGTTAAAGCACAACGGTAGTTTATGAAGTTCACACAATTAACTACAAACTTGTAAACTGGATTGCCAATTGTAAATACATTTAAAGACAGCAAAATGTTTTTCCTTAGGTGCTCAAGAAATAATAAACACCCAAAAATTCCTGTGCAAAAGCTAAGGGGTGCAGAATTCATCAAACTACTCCATCTGCTGGGTGATTCCCTCCAATCCTAGATGATTTCTCTTGGACTGTGTATTCCTGTCCCTTTTTAATGCAAATGAAACATTCAAAGCTTGATCAGTGTCCTTTCAAAGTGAATGAAATATTCAGGGTTTACTTTTGATATTCAAAGCATTTCCTGGAATCTGGACTCCCTCTTTTCTCTCTCCAATTTCAGCTTAAAAAGACCTTTATATTGCAATTTTAACATATTATTTCTTCCACAGAAGGCACGGGACAAATGTTTTAACACTTTCTTGACTTTACAAGCCTTCTTATTTTACACCTCATAAAAAGTAAAAATTATAGAACAATTTGGCTAATCTTACAATTTCTGGTGTGTTGATGTTGTTCTTTGGAGACCATTCATGACATGTTAGAAATAGAGATGTCCTTTCCATAACACAGTACTTCGAATTTGTGGCTGCCTCCCACCCTTCATACATCCTAATCCTCCTACTGAGTAGTACTCCCTGGACCCTAAACTCAACTGTTCTAAATGAGATGCTGTAGCAAATCTACTTTCATCATAAGTCCATGTCTTCCTGTATCTTGTATTCAGCCATGCTCATCCAGTATACATTAAGGGCTGACTCATAATCCCCACTTTAAGTACAAAATTTTCCATACAGCCTTCTCTCTATTATGCTTTTCATATCCTTTTCTGAATATCAGTGCTGTCACCCATCTGCATGCCTGTTCCTTAGGTTTTCACATTAGAGAAAACATTTTATACCTAAATGTCTCCTTCAAGCCTCCCATTTAGGGATAATTTTCATCCTGTGGAATCTTCATACACTTCATTGCCTCTTCCCTTCAGTAAGTTGCCTTCAGTTCTTGCTTCTGAAGCATCACCATCATTCTTTGTAGCCCATGCATGCAAAGAAGTGAACGGTCCTTCCTCCAAAGTCCCCTCCAGCTGGGCCACGTTCTGGTTGCTGGGTTTATTGCGTAGCCTTTTGCATAGCCTAATTCTGATCCCCTTTTATCTTTCATATCTTCCTCCTTAACCTGAGGAGGAACTTCTTTACTGTAAGGGTCACAGAGCACTGGAACGGGCTCCCCAGAGAGGTTGTGGAGTCTCCTTCTCTGGAGATTTTCAAAACCCACCTGGCTGCGTTCCTGTGTGACCTGTGCTAGATTATATGATCCTGCTCTGGCAGGGGGGTTGGACTCGATGATCTCCAAGGTCCTTTCCAACCCCTGACACCCTGTGATACCTGTGATACCTGTGATAATAATCCACATACTGGCAGAAATTGAAAGTAGGACGCTTTCTTCTCATCCTCAGCTACAAAACCACTTTATCAGTCATGACACACAGACCTAAACCACAGAGAGCAAACCAATCATACAAACACAGACTCACTCTCTTAGGAACAAAACTCACTCTGCTTGCATTCCAAGTACATTCTAGAAAAGCAAGCTCTTGGTCTTTTTTCTACTCTCTTTTCTGACTTCTGTGCACAATAAACCATGAGTAGGCTGCCAGAAAAGGAAACACTGGCTGACTAATAAACACATGTTTGGAGATATACTTACCATGTTTAACAGAAGCTACCCTTCAGCACAGACTCAGCAAACGTGAACTTTTTTGCGTTGGAACCACCTATTACAGCACATCAATATGTCTGTACTTAGGCTGATTGCATTTCTGGTTTATTTGTGATGTTGAGCTAGTGCACAAGTAAATAAAAATATACCACTGAATAATCAATTGTGAAAACCAGAAAGTACAATTTCCTGTATTAAATAATCATAATCTGCATATATCTTAGTTTATGTGAAGACTTTGAGGGGATATAGCTTTAAGATCAAGGCTTTTGTGGTCTCCAGTATGTTTTCCTGGAATTTAAATTCTTGCAGATCACTGCATATTCTACTGGAAAAGCAAAATGCAGTGAGCAAAAATATTTGTGGTCTTGAATCAGGATTAGGCAAGCTAACTATCAGAATTTCCATTCTGGGAGTTCTAATTGATCAAGAAAGAGAACAACTGCTAAGTGCAGACACATAAGCAAGCTACTGAAAGGTGTCTGCTTAACTAATAAAATAACAGACCATTAAATTAAATGCACTTGGGCTTGGAAATATTTTAGTGAGTGCCTAGGTTTCTTTGACATTAAATGAATTACACAAGCTACTTTAGTGTTTACTCCTAACCTACCAAGACAGTGGTGGAATGAGGCATCCGATCATGCTTGGTCACAGTTCAACTAAGCAAGGTATCAGACATCTCCCAATCTTTCTGTGCTGCTTTTGCATGAAGGTGTTGAAAAGGCTCCCATTTCAGGCCATGCTTGCTATGGCTGTACTAAAGATGTCCCTATGAAGGTCACCATATCTTTCTACAGGTTTCATCAGTGGTACCAGGTTCAGAACACCACAAAGGCAAGTGATCCAGTACACAGATAAGGGCTAGCCCCAAACTTCACAAACATTTTTATCAGTTTGCATCATTATGAGGTTGAGACCAACACTCACAAGTGGATGATCTCAGTCAATGTTTCTCTACAAAGAGAACCGTGCAAAACAAGGCCACAGGATAACACCTTTAGCATCCCTTTGCAACTCTTCTTATGAGACACAGCATATGAAATTATATTTAAAACAGGCATAGATAGAAAAGGCATATTAAATATGAAGATACCATACAAATTCTTCATCGAAATCAGTATTACAACAATCTCTAATAAAAGGTCCTTGGCAGTCCAGTTAAAGAGGAAGATACCAAACTGACATACTAAGGTGTCTTTAGAGTGTCTTTATTCTAATTTTGTCTCAGGAAATTTGCATAATTGATAGAAAACACCATCAGTGAGACAAAATAATGCCTCTTCTACTGTCTATAAATATGTCAAGGGTGATTGTAAGGAGGATGGAGCCAGACTCTTCTCAATCTCATCCAATGTTAGGACAAGAGCCAGTGGAACTAACTTGGAACACAAGAGGTTTAGGGTAAACATAAAGAAAAACTTTTTCATGGTGAGAGTGACAGAGCACTGCAACAGGCTGCCCAGGGGGGTTGTGGAGTCTCCTTCTCTGGAGACATTCAAAACCCGTCTGGACACGTTCCTGTGTGATTTGATCTAGGTCATCCTGCTCTGGAAGGGGGGTTGGATTGGATGATCTTTCTAGGTCCCTTCCAACCCCTAACATTCTATGATTCTATTATTCTTTGCCTAGGAGATGAGAAATTTAAAGGATACGTGAAATTTAAATGCCTTATGCTTGCATGTGCACAGATATGCATGTATTTATGTAGTACCCAAGATTCTTACAGATACATAACTATTTCTGACCCAAACACACCAACTTTGAAAAACGTGTCCTGAAAGGATGCGTGTGGATCAAGTGAGCCTCGCCCCCGCTTTGGATGAGTGATATCTTTGGTACTCTAGTGTGGGAGGTTTTCCCTTGATGAGTGAGTGTGTGCACGTTTTGATTAATTTTTCCTTAGGGTTTAGGAACTAGTTGTATAGTAGTTAATTCCCAATGGACATCTGAACTTGTGTTTGGTCAGAGGGAGCACTGGGTAACTATGTTTGCAATAAACCCCATTTTGCATAGCAGCTGCTGTTTGCTCTGTGGGTGCCTTTGTGACAATGGCCTCAGGATGTCATAAAGAGTTTTCTTTCCACTGATTGCATTTATTCTCCTGGCAAAAATATACTCATTCTTCACTACAAAATAAATACTTCTGCAATAAAATAATATGTGAGCAGATATAAGCTTCCTCAAGTATCATTGCTCAGATATCCTGTGTCTACTTCTTAATGTCATTCATGCACACTGTATGGTCTTCAAATGCTGTCTTATCACCAGCACATCAATCTTGCCAGTTCTAAAATAGGAAACTTCTGAAAGTGAACTACCATGTCTTGCAAAAAGGTCTTCTTCAGATAGTGAAGCTTATTGCAGAAGTAAAAGCTCTTCAGAATTACTGCATGATAAAGCACTACAACACTCATATAGTTTTCCAATTTCCTTCTAGGTAGAACCTTTTAACTACACCTTTCCCTAGTGCAGTCCTTTAATTTAAAATTGATTTCTTCATCAAAAAAATGTGGCCTAATTGCATAAAAGGTTCCTTAGTGCAATGAACAATTAGTACTACTCAATGTGTTTCAGTCTCAAAACAGCAGATGTCAACAGTCTTTCAGATTTCAGATATAAAAATCAATGACACCATCTGAAAACTAAAACCAGCTTTGTTTATATCAGTCTAATAACTAACAAGAGCTTGATTTATATTTTGAGCAATATGCATTTGAAAAGAACACATCACTTCCCACTTAGAAGTTGCATGTTCTTCTCATACTGATCTTTAACACCACTTCCCATGCTGTAACAAGCAAAAAGTTTTCAATAGGAAGAAAGGTGAAGCCTGCTTTAGGCTCTCAACGTGAAATCTTATACCAAAGGTATAAGAAGGAATGTAAGAAATTGGACAAAAGTGCTTGGTAATTGTTTAAAGCAGCAGTAAATGTTAATAAAATTGGAAAATTTTGAGAAACATGTAGATACTCTGTTGGCAAGGAGGGATCCAGCTAAGATAAGCTCTGCAGAAAAGTACATTCTTATCATTAAATGTTTGTAGTTGGCAGCTCTAAATTGTCCTTTCTTTATCCCCCCTATATGCCATTTGCTTAGTTACAACATTATTGGCTGCTAATTTTATTTTTGTCCTGTGATAATGTATAAAAGTTACAGTGAAACTAATGTGAACATACTGTGAGTTTAATGTGCATCTCTTGCTGTTATTACATAGGGCTGCAGGGCAGACCTGCTTGGGTTTACTGCATGGGTATGTTTTATTATGTAACAAACACAGCTAAAGCTGGTAACAGCTTTAGATAAATATCTAATTGAGGATATTTTTCTGTCTGCAGGGGAAAATAGAAAACATTTACTATATATCTTGAGAGGGGAATAAACAGCATGAACTAAAGAAGATGACCTGAAAAGAGGTGTGTTTTGTACACAACAGGACAAACTAAGTCATCAGTCCTCTTCATAACAGAAGTTAGAGACAAAAGATATTATCCAAAGATTTATTCAAATCAGCTATTACCCAGAGATTCTCTATGTCCCAGTTTGAAGCTTTAACAAACACTGATAGTATTACCAACCCCTGACCGAGATCCAGCTATTTCAGAAAAGCTACATTTAGTATGCACATTCCCCATCCTTTCAAGTTCCCAGGCATAGGCACAGGCACAATTTACAGCATAGTCAAGCTCCTTATCATGACTAGATCCAGGCATGCATTCAGTCAACCCTCAGCACCGCAGCTTTCACAGGGGAGAAAACCAGACATGCTGGTCAAATGGACTTATCAGCTAAGCATAGTGGCAGCCCATGCTGATTCTTGGCATTACTGATGCTGATACTGTGTATGTGGCAGTAGGGAAAACTTTATGCTTAGTACAAGTTTTATGTATTCTAAGGAAAGCTGTATCTGAAATGATAACCAAACTCTTAGTATGAAGTGCAATATTACTCTAATGTTTATGAGACTTTCCATAATATTTTGAAAATAAGGATTGAAAGAACCACGCTTTAGATTAGTGATTTTGACATGTTAGGGACTAAAATGGGTGCACCTCATGAGTAAGATTAAGGGCAATATGTAGTTGGGTGTACCCAGTTCCCAAAGAAATTCACTAAAATGTGAGCACCAGTGTATTTTTGACATTTCAACCTATATATATAAATTGTCTTTGGAGTAACTCTAAAAATATCACACTTTACTTTTCCTGAAACACTCTATATGACTTTTCCTGAAGTAATTGGTTTTTTGTTGCTACAAGAAAATCCTCTCCACTACATTCAAATGTGAAAAATGTATCTGTTTTCACCCACATAAATTACTTTCCAAATGACTAGACTTGTTTATCCACTATATACACCAGGAGAAGAATTTCAGATCACCAGTGACCTCATCCAAAAACTTTAAATGAACGAATTACTTCAAGTTTATGTGGAATAACAGCAATTCAACCAAATGCTTCTTCATTGTTTTTTAATCAAAGGACTGCTTAATATTTCTATTAAAAAAAATCCCCACATACTACATCTCACCATTCTTTTGCAGCTAGGAAAGAAGATGGTTGTTTCATTGTTTATGAATAATCATATATTTAGAACTACTGCTTATCATCCAATAAAAAGCATTTTTACAAATATAAAAAAAAAGAACCAGGGGCAATCACCATCCTTTATTGGATGCGAGGGGGAACATTTTTACCAAGGATGAGGAAAAAGCTGAGGTACTTAATGCCGCCTTTGCCTCAGTCTTTAACAGTCAGTCCAGTTATCCTCATGGTTTTCAGTCCCCTGAACTGGAAGATAGGGATGGAGATCAGAGTAATCCCCTCATAATCCAGGAAATAGCAGTGAATGACCTGCTAGGCCAACTGGATGCCCATAAGTCTATGCGGCTGGATGAGATCCACCCAAGAGTGCTGAGGGAGCTGGCAGAGGAACTTGCCAAGCCCCTCTACATCATTTGTCAGCAGTCCTGGTTAACAAGGGAAGTCCTGGATATCTGGAGACTTGCCAATGTGACACCCATCTACAAGAAGGGCAGGAAGGAGGATCCAGGGAACTACAGGCCTGTTAGCCTGACCTCAGTACAGGGAAAGTTTATGGAGCAGTTCATCTTGCGGGTGATCACGAGGCAAGTGCAGGACAACAGGGGAATCAGGCCCAGACAACATGTGTTCATGAAGGGCAAGTCCTGTTTAACCAACCTGATCTTCTTCTATGATCAGGTAACCCACCTAGTGGATGAGGGAAGAGCAGTGGATGTTGTCTACCTGCACTTCAGTAAGGCATTTGACACTGTTTCCCACAGCATTCTGCTGGAGAAGCTAGAGATGGCTTAGATGGATGGACTCTTCATTCGGTTGAAAACTGGCTGGATGGCCGAGCCCAGAGACTTATGGTGAATGGGGTTAAATCCAGTTGGCAACCAGTCACAAGCTCCTTAGAGCCACATCCAGACAGAGAACTCTGCAGCTGCAGGAGTTCCACAATGAAAAGTCCCATCTCAGGGAGCCAAATCAACAGTGCTGCAATTTTTACCCTTGCCACACAGTACAGAGGGAGCACTGCATTGTTACGAGCAGAGCTAATGAAAGAGGCTACAGTCATCTCACAGGTAAATACACCTCCAGGTATTTCTAGCACCCATTCCAATGGGGAAGCAGCTCTACAGACTATGAACCAGTTGGGAGTTTCTCCCATAGCCACCCCAACACTCCCAGGTAACTTGTTAAAGCTTTTATCTGGCACCTTTACTTTGATTAACACAAAAGAAAAGAGTTATAAGTATAAAGCTCAAAAGTTGCCTTGCTCAACATGAACATAACAAAACCAGCAATATCTTTCTGATTTCTTCATCTTCTTCATTTCATTTCACCTGTTCAGGATTCATCAATAGTTTGCAAGAAATTTAATTACAACAGGTTAGCTAAGTACTTGTAATTGCTATCAAAACTGTACAGACATTCCGAACTGAGCTAATCTAAGAAATTTATAGCTGTGAGTCCTTGGAAGAACATGAAAACCAAACCACAGAAGCTCTACACTATCTTCATTTAATACAATCAGAAATTTTATACATTTAGAAAGAGATGTGGTTGAAGTAAACACATGTAGTGTTTCTTCTATCAGTGGCTTCCCCTGGTCAACTTGAATCATAGTTATAAAAAAAAAAAAATAAAAAATCTTAAATAAATTTACTGAAAGCTAGGAAAACAGGAAAAGTATTCTCCAGTTCTCAGTGTGAAATTAAAGGATTCCTCTCAGTAGAGTAAGGATTGATTTTCCCATCCTCAGTGTCAAGCTAATTTGTTTCTAATTTTAATAGGATTAACTGACACCCACTATCCATTGGCCAGTAAATGCTTCTAAGAATATGGCATTTTACAATAACTGTAACTTCCAGCTTATTACGGGCTTACAAAATAGTGGTTAATAGAAACTGTATTAAATACCTATTGAGGATTTTGCATTTTTGGTTTTGAATTGAGACTTGATGAACATCATTGTGACACCAAGAAAACCTGGGCTGCATATCACTAAAGTTTCCTTGCAAAGAAATCTGTCACACAGTGAAGCAAGTTCCCAGAAGACAGGCTGTCAGTTTTTCAAGCTGGCTGGATCACACATTCAGTAAGATACCTGCTCACAGTCTTATTTGACCTCTTTCCACGTGCAGGACCATTTACAGCTTTTTTAAAAAAAACTTAAAATCTGTCTTGTACAGGGTTCTCACAATACCCTGTCATTGCAAAACAAATAAAAATCAAGCTAAATCTTTAATATTTGGGGGTTTATTCTTATTGGTCACTATTTTAGTTTCTTACTTCCTTGTTTATATTCCAAGAACACTGTAGCTCATTTTTCACTAATGTTTTCCAAGACAAGTTTTTGATGTCTTATAGATCAACAGTGTTCCATGGATTACAAGTTGTGAAAAGCAGCCATACAGATAAATGAAGCTAACTTTCATGATATATAGTGCCCCTAGTTTCCATAATATACTTTACTAACATTCAGGAGAAAATGCATTCAAAAATACAGAGGGCCATCAAAAGACAGTTACAGGAATTTGACCTTACCAATGGGGTAAACCCAGAAACTAAATCTGAGTGCTTCAGCAATGACATTTCAATACACATATGTGTGTGTGTGTGCTTCAAATTTTGTACTTCTGTGCAAGTGAGGAACAACTTAAGAACAGAAAAGGACACTAAGCCTTAGGGTATAACTACTTAAGGAAGAAGCTATCTTTTTAATTAGTATTTTCTATAAAACACAACCAAAGTATTTAGCTACAGTCATAACTAATAAGGGTAATGAAGGAAAGTGTATTTCTAAGACAAAATCAGTTGCTAGGGAAAGAGTGCAATGTCTGGATAAAGGAACAGCTGATGATAGGCCATAGATGATGTACCCCACAAACAACAGTGAATCAAACATCTTTACAGATCACAGCCTACAGAGCACAGCAAAGATTTCACAGTGGTCCAAAGAGCTCATATGTTGGCTTATCCTTTTGCTTCACCACTGACTCACAAACAGAGCTAGAATCAGAAGAGCAAGAGAAAGGCTTTTTAGACATATAGAGTGTGCACTGGGAATGACAGATGAGCAGTGCCTTGGGTGTTTCCACCTCAATAGGAAGAGCCATACGAACCCTCTGTGATCCATTGTCTGAGCAGCAGGACACTAGACCAAGGCAAAGTCATTATTTTCCTGCCTTGCACACAGCTCGCTCAAGAGTCAATAGCAGGCTTTTAGTAAGTAGTAAGTCACTTCAGTAAGTCAAAAAACTCCTTTTGGAGTTTTTACATTAACATGCAGCCTAACTGCTAACTTTTTTAACATAATGCTCTTAAAGCTTAGGAGAATTAGATTTTTCTTTTAAACTGTTTACTGTTCAAATGTAGGATGGTGTATCTTACATGTCTTCACTGCCACCTTTTGGTCAAACTTGTTTTCTTATTGACTATTTTTACTTTTTATTTTATTTCTTTTTAAAGTAATGCACAAAATGCAATGTAGCAAACCAGTCAAACAAAACAAAAACCAAAATCCTGAATGCAGATCCAAAGCAAGAGTGTGTGTGAGACGATACAAACACAACTATTCAGTGTCATTTTCAGAGATTAGAACAAGGGGAAAGAAAAAAAAAAAAAAAAAAAAAGAGAAATGTCAGACATGGCAAAACCCAAACCTATTTTTTCCTAAATTCAGTTACAGAAAGGTTCACTGTTGTTGGTTCACAGCCCTCCTGAGGTACTTTGACTGAATACAAATGTAATAAAGCTGTCTCTGGGTATGCTGACTTCAGATATAGAGTTTACTTTTTTTCTCTCCATAGATCAATGCCTTCCACTAAATACTTTTCTTCTGATAGTTAGCTGCACTTTTAGCATTATTAGAATTCACATTTGCTCTGTGTTAACACACAGCAGAATCCTATTTCATGGTATCACTGAAAGGCATACATAATATTTTAATAAATTATGGTTACCACTATATTAATGTAGTTTATACAGCAGTAGCTCTTAAAATGCAACTCTAGAAGACTTCACTGTATATGGACACAGTACAGTGCTTATTCATGACCAAAGAATTTACCATTTCAAAGAAATGAGCAATATTATTATATTTTTTGATTCCTCAAGTAAACTGTAATAGTCTTCAGCATTAAAGAACCTCCAAAAGGCATGAGCTGCCAGTCAGCTCTCTCTTCTTGCTTCCTGAGTCTCAGCAGAGGGAGATAGGGAAGGGCTAACAGGAGGAATGGCTATCACCATCCACCCTGTTATTTTCAGCCAATGAATGGTTCTCGAAAGAGCAGCTCTGACATGGATTAGATAAAATAATTTTCAGGCTGTTAACAATCAATGAATGAAAAAAAAAAATTAAATAACCTCAGTGAAAATATTTGTTTGCTTTACTGCTTATTTCACCTTCTTCCTCCTTAGTGGTAAGTTTAGACATCCATTAAGAAGTATTATGCTTAATTCTAAGTGTATATTACTTTACAAAGGCACTTACATAAGTGACTAATGCTGCTTCATGTCATCCTGTTAGTTTATAAGAAAATATATGTTTTCACTTTTTTTTTCTTGTTGAACATGACAACCCTTTTCTGTAATTAAAACATTTAATCCTACTATAAAAACCATAATTGATACAACATTATCATTCCCATTTGTTGCTAGGAGTGGTAGTTGTATTAATGCTCAGACTTAGAGTCTTGTTGCAATTTGACAGCAGCTTAACAAGTTACTGAACATCAGCTGATGTATGGTAACTTCACATGGTCTGTTCTTAGTGCACAGCAGATGTAAGATACTGCAGATTAACATAAAACACAAACTACAAAAGGAACCAAAAAATTCCAGCCTTATATCTCAGGTACCTCCATGGAGTGTCTGATAGGCACTGTGCATGTTTGCCACGGAAATTACAGCTACGTTATTCTCTAGAGTACATCTTCAGAGGAAAACAAGCATCAAGTCTGACACTGACCTTCACCTTGGAGCTTTTGTACATACAAACAACGAGATATGAAGTCTGTTGAAATCAGCGAAAAAATATCTGTCCTTGACCTCAATGATCTTTTGATCAGGCTTTCACCCCTACAGAAACTATATGCTATTTCAGCATGAAATGGATTAGTGAAGTAGTGACATAGCCCCTCCATTCCATCAGAAGGCAGCCTTCTCAAGAAAGGGAGCATGCTCCATCACAGCCAGCCTCTGGGAAGTGGGGACCACTGACGTTTTAAATCACTTTAACTAAAAGCTTGGCTGCTGCAAGCTGAAGGGTCTTAGGGCTGTGCAGGGATGTGAGCATGTTCTGTCATGGTAGCTAATTTAGTAATAGGATGGAGGTGGACAAAAAACAACTTGCTGGAGAACTCAAACTAGATAGACACAACACTGGTATTTGTTTGTTTTTTCTTACCCAGAGCTTTCCTTTATCTTATTAGAGTTGGACTTTGTGCAGTTTTTCAAAATTAAGTCATTCACACCCTAGTTTCAGTTTCTCACAGATAAAACAAAACAGATGAATTAGGACAATGGAAATAACTTCTTCAGTTTATTTTTAGTCCTAAATAACAACCAAAAAGCAAAACAAACAAACAACATCTTCTGCTGAAGTTTTATTTTTCAGGCCACAGAAGTTGGGGGCAGGGTGGGGGGAATAGAAGCCATTTTCTAGAATTAAGAGTAATTGACAGTTTCAAAAGGTATGTTCTTCTGAAGAGGGAAGGTTGTCACAAGGAAACAGCTGGCCACATGAGAAAAAGACAAGATATGAAATGTGGAGAGAAAATATACAGGAAGCAGTTGTTTATTTCAATGAGTCAAAATATAACTTTATGTGTTTCAGACAGCTAGCTAGAGGGACTGGAGGGAGGAGTGCATGTGTGTGGTTGTGTATGCAAACACACGTACAAGCACACATAATCGGTTTCAATACTGTTGTGGCAGCATTGGCCACTACAATGTGAATGAAAATTGTGAATGAAAATAGAAGTGGCTGCCATGAGATTAAGGGGAGATGCTGTTTCATGGGAGAGTTTTACCATTTGTCCATACCACTGTCTTGTACATGGATGAAACTCTGCCTTAATTTACTGAAGAATTTCCACAGATGATACTCTAAGCCATGTTCTGTTGTAATGCTAAATAAGGAACAATTTCAGCAAAAGTAACATAACACAATCCTAGTGTCAAGCAGGTGTGATCCTGAATCAAATCCATGACAGTAGAATTGGGCCTCACTACCAATCGTTTTCAAATTGCTGACTTAATTTCAAACACAAGTCAACTTCTTTCTCTGCTCCAGTGCGGTTCCATTTATTCTAAAACACATGCACTCCAAACATCTTCAGCATTTCATTTAGTATTTCTGACTCTACAATAAAACTACAGTTTAGAGAAGTAAGAAAAACTTGTATGAGGAAACAGTATTTCTTATATCTATCCTTTTTCTTCCTTATAATTGTATGTATATATATTTAGTACTGCTACAGTATTTGACATGTGGGTGAAAATCCTTGCAACATCTGAATGTTCTGTGTAAATTTGTATTCAAAATTAATGTATTACCAAGAGAATTTATTTCATCATCACTTTACTGTGCTCTACTGATCTGTTAAATGTGTTGCACCTCTCTTCCTCTCAAAGGCATTATAAAGAAGACTGACTTGTCATATTTTCTAGAATTACAAATAGCTATGTATGTTATATACAAATTAACTGTGCAAAAACATACAAAGGCAGCATTTGGGTTTTTTTCTTCAGCACTAAAACAGTAATAGTAGGGCAGAGATCAGTATGAATAAAACCAAAACTGGATAAAATTCTATAATTTATTTTTAGGACTTTGCCAGCACCGTTACTGAAATGTAATCAATCCCTTCGACTGTTTTTATAACAGTGACTTTTAGATAACATAGAAACACACATTCTGAGTTATTTTTTAAACAAGATAGTCAGGATGAGTGAAGAAAATCAAGATTCCCAATTTCTATCAACATAAAATAGTCCTTGTGAGTCCAAAAAGTTAAGTAACACTCTAGACTATAAAATACATAGAATACTATATGACAGCTTTTGAAAGTACTTTGTTCTAACTTTCCCTGCTGAATTGTGTTTCGGAACTGCATATTGGGATGGGTTGCCAGTATTTCTGTTTTCCTGAAAGCTCTACATTTACAACTGGTGGTAGTCGGTAGAACTGGGAACCATTTAGTCATGAGTCAACCAAAAGGAGTATCCTCTTATGGACAAAAAGGCTTATGGTTTACCAAACCAGTTTATTAAAGAATAATCATTAAATACTCCTATAGCATTAACTTCCTCAAAGATGCAAAGCAACCTTCAGCATATCAGCCTACTTAGATTTCTTAGGCATACAAAGCACCACAACATCTAAAAGTTAGATATATGCCCTGAAGAATGGAATTCATAAAGCTCCAGACAAATGTTTTAGGCAGTAAAAAGAAAGTGCTTGTAAACATAAAAGGATCTCTTAAGTGAGAGTAAAGAATGACTAACTATAGTCAAGACCTTGTAGATCACCTAATAACATTCACAAGCAGAGGTCCTGTCTTGAAGTCTGTATTTTTTTCCTGAACTGTTGACTAAGGAAGTCAGGGCAATGTTGTCAGCTGATAGAGATTAGGAAGGAAAAAGAAAATCATGTTGTAGTTTATGCCAAAACCAGAATTGTTTCAGATCCAGATTGACAATCAGGGAACTATAATAATAAATTATTTTAAGAAAACTTGTCTCCTTAGTTTTGCTTTAGGAATGCTCAGAATGAGTTTCTCCGCTTCATCTTCTGACATATGCAATTTTTCTGACTTTACTCTCATCTCTTTGTGAAGATATTGCCAAGCTTTCTTTTGGTCGCTCGCAATGATTAAATCCATGTCAATGTCTATCTGTACTTCCACTGCACTCTCCCTGACTTCATTTTCACTGGGATCTCAAGTAGAACTGGCAGAAACAGAGTTCTCAGAGGGGCATTAATGCCAAGTCACCTTAGGTCAACAAATCTAGTAAAATAAGTGTGATACCAGGAGTAGCAAAATAGAAGAAAACCAAACTTCTAGTCTAGACTTCAAGGGCAATAACCAAACAACAACAAAAAATTACCTGAAAGGAGACTTCTGACTACACTTTCTATGATATGGATTTCAAGTTCTCATCTAATTTTTGTGACCATCATTCAACCTCTCTCTTCAAGCTAGTGCACTTGTGAGTCCAGTTCCTGAAACTACCCATAGCCATTAGGATCACGTGTTGCTGTGAAGTTTGATTTCAGTCTTCATAATCAAGGCACCTTCTCAATCACAGTCAGGATTATTTTTCTTACATTTAAATGGAATTTCCTCTATTTCAATTTGTGCCCATTGCTTCTTGTCCTGCCACCGAGGAAAGTCTGCCTCTTCTTTACTACATCCCATCAGGTATTTATACATATAGATAAGATGTCCTCAGGCCTTCACTTCTCCAAGCTAAGCAGCCCATCTTCTCTTATGTCAGGTGCTCCAATCCTTTAATCATCTTTGCCACCCTTCACTGGACTCATTCAAGTATGTCCATGTCTTGCTCATACTGGGGAGACCAAGACTGGTCACAGCATGCTAGATGTGGATTGCCAAATAGAGGAGAAGGACAACCTCTGGCCCTCTGGCAATACTCTGCTTACTGCAGCCCAGGAAGTTGTTGGCCTTCTTTGTTGCAAGAGTAATGATGTTCATTTGGTGTCCTCCAGGACCTCCAAGGCCTTTTCTGCCAAGCTTCATACCAGCTGGTTGGCCACCAGCCTATGCTGGTGTATGAGTTTCTTTCTTTCCAAGTGCACATCTTTGTTGAACTTCATAATGATTCTTTGAAGCATTTAATGCTTTATGCAAATTAATATGGTATTATTTAAATTGTTCATAATTATTACATTATGTAAATAATTCCAAATGTATTAGCAGGTTCTGTTCCACATTTAAATTTATCCATATTTAAATTACATCAAATTTATAACATCCCTCTGATCAACTTAGGGGTTTTTTAAGTACCTCTATTAATTCTATGTTAATTAATTAACATAGAATTAAGAATTAACATAGAATTAAGAATTTCTCATATCTGCTCACTTCTCAAAGACATCTCAGTAACCAAGAAACTAATTCTAAAATCTCACAAACATAATTCCTTGTCTTCTTTCAAATCTCTCTTTGAAATTAGGAAGCTGTTTTCATTACAGTGGCATCCAGCAGCTGGAATCACTATCATCATACTGGAGAGTTATCACCATAGCCTGATACCCTAACCATCATTGTCTCATTCTGTTCCTAAAACTCTTCAGCTGTGTTTCTTCCCCATGTGTTTGCATCACCCCCTCTCCTATTGTTTCCAATGTGAAACCTGCATTGTAGCTCGCAGAGAAAATGTCAGTATTTGTGCTTTGTGTTTGCATAGCACCTAACACTATGGACTATGGTAATAGGCAAAAAAAGGATTAAATAAATGCAAGGTATAGTGTCAAAAAACTCCTTACAAATTTTAAGGATTTTAAAATATGGTATTGGAAGCAGAAAGGTGAAATTCCTGAAGTAGAAGGCCTGGGAAAGGAAACAGCTGTGGGAGGGATCCTGTAACATTTTGACAATTTTGTGGTCTCACCAAATGCTTTCATAAGTCCTCAGTGGAAAATATAATGAAATTAGAATGCCACCTCTAAACCACAAAATCTATCAAAGAGCCATAACTACAGGCAATAAACCACAGTTAATGTTTTCCACAAGTCATGTTCCAAAGCATCTTAATTTCAAATAACTCTTGTAGAAATATTGTAAAAAATATATTTTTTTAACAGTTAGATGTAATTAATACCAATATACACCACAGCAGAAAATATACTACCGCTATTCGCAGTTACATAATCAGATTTAAGCAAAATCATTTCCTGTAGAAAAAAAACAACAAACAAACCAAACAAACAAACAAAACAAACAACAACAAAAAAGTAAAAGATGTGAATCAGGGCAAATGCCTACCTGCATGCCAAATGTTCTGTCTCTGCTCAGTAACCCTTCCCCCATAAGTTCGTTCCTTCCCCTGTCTGTGTCAAGATCACAGTCTTGAGTGCAGCTTTTTTGGTTAATCTGTATAAAAATTACTGCTATTTTTTATTATCACTGGGTTCATTATTTTAAGTATGTTAAGGTAGTCAGCTCTATACTCCAGCAACATGTGTGCAGTAAAATCATGAAAGCATCAAAACAGAGAAGTATCATGACTGCTTCAAGGGATAACAGCACAGTTTTAGATACTACATAAGTTAAAGTGTTTTCAGACCGTGTGATTACACACAAATATCACTATGTCTGATTCAATTAAATGTTGCTCTTAACTATAAAATTCTTCTGTTTTGCTCCAAGAAATGACATGCATTATTAAAAAGTAATTCTGTGCAAGGTGTTAGTTGAACAAACTAGGAATGGAAATACTTTATGTACTTGTCTACAAATTACATACTTATATTCTTTTACAGGGAATGAGAAAATAAAATACTGCTGTTCTCCTCTACTTTGAGTTGTTTTTCAACTCATTTAATTGAACTTTAACTGAAGCAGTCATGTGGTTTTTACTTGTACTTCCAACAGTGTCTAAAAGTATCACTGTTAAAAAGTTATTTGGGTGTCATGTGGCTCTGTATATTTATCATATTTCAAGAGAATTAGTACATAATTTTGTTTCTTACACATGTTGGACTAGATTGAACACCACTCTCAAACACTCTTGACCCTGTGGGTTTTTTCACTGTGTTTCTTCAGCTTCCCGTAACTTGGCACTGATGACTTAAATCTTCCAGAGGAATTCAAGTGTTTCAAGTAGTTGGAGAGCTACTTCTTTGAATCAGAATTTGTGCAATAAATCCAGGCCAAGTAAAAAAATTTGTTTGACTTTTAACAATGTTACTCACTAAGAACAGCTGGTCCTTTACTTCACACTTCACGTTCATTCAGATGGGGATACAGCAGTTGTCTGCTTATCTTATGTCTGTCATATTCCCTTGGATGAAGGAGCTTATTAAATGACAGTAAACCAAATGTGTTGTCTGATGTCCCTGTTCTCAGATGGCCTTAGCCCACGAGCAACCAGCATTCTCTGACACATGCATTTGCAACTCCCCTCACAATATGAAGAGAGGACACTTATCACTTCCATTCCCAGCTCTGCTTCAGTCTATTTAGGAGTCAACACTACATTTTCTTATGATGCAGTTTTCAAAATCAGGTTAGATTTGATTGCATTTCAAAATGAATTTTCAGGATCTTTCACAGTTTTCCAAGTTCATACGTGGTTCTTTGGAGTCCATATTTTTTAAATATTTCTTTACACAGATTGCTGGGAATTATGAGCAAGGGTCTTGCTGGCATCTCACAAATATTCATAGCCAAAAAAAGTTAATGCAGTTAAATTTTGTGTCCACTGTCCTATCCAAAGCAAGACCCCTGCCAATACCAGATCAAGTCCTAGACTGCATTAGGACGAACATCACCAGCTGGTCAAGGCAGGTGATCCTTCCCCTTTTCTCAACCCCTCTGAGACCCATCTGCAGTGCTGTGTTCAGATCTGGGCTCCCCAGTACAATCATCACTATGGAGATGATTAAGGAACCAGAAAACTTCTCCTGCAAGGAGAAGCTGAGAGAGCTGGGACTATCCACCCTGGAGATGAGAAGGCTCAGGAGGGATACATATAAATACCCGAGGGAGAAACAGTAAAGAAGATGGAGACAGACTCTTCTCAGTAGAGACCAAAGAAAGGACAAGAAGCAATAGGCACAAACTGAAATACAGGAAAATCCATTTAAAAAACAACAAATTTCATTTAAGCCAAAGTGGGGGGGGCAGGGAAGCTGCTGTGACAGTGATCAAGTGCTGGAATAAATTGTCCAGAGAAGTCATGGAGTCTCAGTCCTTGGAGATACTCAAAACCCAACAGGACAATGTCCTGAGCAACCAGCTCTGTTAACACTGTTTTGGACCAGGCGGAAGAAGGGGTGGACTAGATGATCTGCAGAGCTCCCCTCCAGATTCAACAATTCAATGTTTCTGTAAAGTCAGCCATCACTCTGAGTAGCAAAATTCAGAATATTTTCACAATTCCACAATCCCCCTGAATTTTCACTATCCTCACAGTGAAGAACTCTTTCCTAATATTCAGTATGAACCTCTGAGCTGCAATTTGTGATCCCTGATTGTTCATACAGTCCCTGGCACTACCAACAAGAGTTGTGCTTCCTCAGTTTTATACTTCAAGTGTTTGAGGGTTGCTACTACATGACCCCTTAGTCTGCTCTTCACCAGACTAAAACAGACCAGCTCCTCCACGTCTCTCCTCAGGGAGTGTGTGTTGTAAGCCCTTCATGTCCTTGGTAATTGTCTCCTGAACTCCCTCCAGCACCACCCTGGAAACCCAGCCATTATTTCAATAGATGAACCAAGCCCATTTGCACTTGTTTAAATTACAGGGAATGGTTTCCACCCTTCTACACCACTTCCCCCTATGCAGCATCATTTCTGAGTCACCCAAGGGCATGCTAGAGTCATCTTGCTGACAGTAATAGTTCCACTAAGCTTACTTTACAAGTTCAGAGTGAGACTAAGCGTTAGTACCATCGTATATAGGCCTGTGTGTTATTGAAAGACTGCACCATTTTTCCAACCACTTGGCAAGTTGTTCTCAGAGCTCCTAGTCTAAAGATCAGTTGCAGAAGCAGACAGATTTCCCTGACCACAGTCTTCTCCTTGTATTAACTGTGGTGAAAACGTTCTCAAGCTCAAAGCACTGTCAGGCAATTTTGCCAATGATGCAATCTTTTTCTTTTTTTTTTTTTTTTTTTTTTTTTTTCCTGCAGAAAATGCAATCTACCATTCCATTCCCTCACAAGCCTTGTCAACATCACACACAGACTCTGTCCAGAATGAAGAAGGACTGAAGCACAGACAGGCTGAGAGTCTCCAGAGCTTTTTTCATCTCTGGAAAATACCCTGTCACGCTTCAGCAAACACAGAAGTATTACTTTATCTCACCCAACTCCTGCAACAGTTAAAGAATACTGACACTGTTCTAATTTGTTGCTAGCCAAACCTGCACAGCTTTAAATTTTTCTCAGTGAGATCATCCCCATTCTGCATGTGCCAAGAGAAATTACCTCATTTCAAATCAACTCCTGATTCCTGTGGTGTTTCCTACCTTAAGTCTCACACTTCTTGTGTAGCGCTTTGCATAAATACCAGTTCAAAGCTGTCAGTGTGCAGTGGTATCACCTAGATGCAACAGTCTGCAGGAGGCCTGCCATGCAGTTTTCTTTCCAGTAACCACTCCAATCCAAGGGGCACTCTGAATGGTGTGGAACTCATGGCTCAGGGTAGCCATGTGAAAGAAAGGTTTTTGAATCTACTTCACCTTGGCAGCACCCACAGAAAATGAGCTTTCCATTTTTATTCACAGACAGGTACCTAAAGTAAGTATGCAGGATACAGAGACTACAAAGGGGATTGCTTGTTCAGAGATACCTAGGAGCATCTGTTCAGAGCAGCTTACTAAGGTACTTATTTAATAGCCAGGTTCACTTTGGCTGGCTTTTCATCTCATCTTCTGAGAATGCTTATGCAGGAGCTTAGCGCTTGTGCATTTAATGAAAAGGCTAAGGATATCTTAAGGATATTCTGTCCTTAAGATAGGATATCCAAATGCTGAAATCTCTCAGCATCTTGAGCTACTTTTTGGTCTATAAACGTGGTCCCATAACACTAACTTACACCAGGACTTCTGAGGAGATCTTTAGCATGGAGTTCTCTTGGAATAAAGCAATACTTTTAGCCCTTTCGACTACAAATTCTCGTTGACCCGGTGTGTAAGAGCGGCCCGGTACACCTTGGTGCAGCCAGCCTCCTCCTGTGCGCTCCCACCGCCAGGCGTCACCCTGCTGCTACAGACACCTCTGTACTGGGAACTGCGGAAAAAACCAAACCGACCGTGCAAAAAAGGAGTAGAAAAGACAAAAACCCGGCACGTTTACCAAGTCAGAGAACATAAAAGTTAGCATTCCTTCCAAAAAAGTAACTAGTGGAAAACGGTCTTAATACAAAGCCCAGACAAATATGTTAATGAAGGCAACTATAAATTAAAATTAAAAGTTGAGGTTTTGTTTTAACACGGGCAAGGTAATTACTCTGTATTTTATTCCTTCTAAGTCAATCTCCTCTTTTCTGCGAGACGTAGCATTCAGATGGAGTCTATGTCCACTTAAGATCTACTGACACATAGAAAAAAAATATATTCCCAATGAATAAAGAGATGGAATTTGGCATCATTTCTGTGGAGACAGCCTAAGGACACAATGAGCGTGAAATGAAAATATTTCAGTGACAGACTGGTCATGACCTCTGCAATGTTAGTAAGTCAGTAAATGTTGAAATATCCACTAAAACAGAGCTTTCACAAGATAACGATAGTTCACACTATTATGTAACTAAACTTTCAGGAGACAACTGCCTTTTCAGAATCGCCAGCACAAAGGGGAAGAAAAATATATATAAAAAAAAAAAAAAAAAAAAAAAAAATGATTCTGCTACTTAGAAAAACGGTATGAACAAGGTGCGGAGTGGTT